>VNJS01004779.1:0-22545 GCA_008042575.1 Drosophila watanabei
GGAAAAAACCAGGTGAGAAGTGAAGAGAACGCGAAGCGAGACAGACGTGTTAAGTGCGAAACGGAGCTGCCGATTTGCCACTCCACGTGGAGAAAGTGAACAAACACCGAGTTTTCTTTGGAGCCACCAGCAGGCCATCGGGCCTCCACCTTAAGGAAGCCAACGAGGGAGCAACCCAGCCGTCGAGTGACGGCTGACGCAGACCAGCAGGACCAGCCGGAGCGGAGCAGCGAGGGACTTGTGCCGGCCCAGGACCAGCGGCGGAGCACGCAACAAACAGGCGGGTGCTTGTGTGCGCGGTGTGAGACGGGTGTGTGGTGTGAGTGGTGAAACCGCAACGAGTGGCATGCCAGGGAGTTCGGCCAACATGGCCAAGTGCAAATCAAATCTCGGCGGGACTCGATGCGGTATCGCCAGAATGTAAACCTAACCTCAAACTTTGCGTAACAATTTGCAACAAAACTAACCTCGCGAATAAAATATGAAAACTTATACCATTAACATAGAAATACACTGGGGAAAATTTGTGACGAAATAAAATTTATAAATTTATATTCATATTCTGGAAAACTGGTGAGGAATAAGAACTTAAAAGAAAAGAGACGACAAAAATACACGGAGAAAATAAATGAATAATAAAAATCCAAAAAAATATAGAAAAATGAAGTTTAATTACAATTTTATTTACCGCCCGACTAAAATACCGAAGCCCAGCCATATTACGATGAACAAATATTTTTGTACGGGGCCCGGCTCAGCCGGCCGCATAACTTCGGCCGACATCGAGTGCTGACGGCAGAACTTGCCATCCAGGGTGACGACCTTCTCGGCGAGTGCCGGTTGGGATTCCACCTGGCAGATGCATAGTTCCTAACGGGTAGAAAACGTCCCGTAACCGATCCCTCTCGGTCTCCTTACGGCGAGTGCCGTGAGCCAGACCCAATACGCGCTACCGCGGATCCCCTTCGCTATTTTGCTAATATCAAAAATAGAGTTTTCCTGCTTGGTAACCCGGTGGCTGACAACCTCCATCTCACGTCAGCCCACCGTTCATCGAAGACCCATTGTCCTATCTTTATAAATTTTCTGTAAAGAGATCCTGGCGTGACTGAGCTTCACCCCAGCCTAAGAACTACTTCACAATATGAAATTCGGCTTTCACACCTATTAAGCGACGTGAGGCACAGAGCGACTGTTTAGACATATCAGATGGTCGGAAACAGAAAAAAAAGGATTAAAACGAATAAAAACGATTAAAAAATCCATAAATTAGTAGCGATGTTTGTCCTCAGTTGACTGTGAAGCTGTATCGCACAGTTGATCAACTAGTTTAGCATGCTAGGTAACAACAATAAAACAAGAGACAAGACAATAATAACACTTCGGGGGAAAAGTATCGATATTAGAAAACGACAAATATGGAAGATAGCTTTGGCCCGCCGATGTTTTTATACCCTTGCAGATTGCAATAATTGATCCATTATAATCTATCCCTGTCTAATACAATATAAATGACTCTCATATTTATATTAGTTTTGAAGCTTTCTGGATAAAACTTTGCATACAATTTTACACAGAAAGACACAGGCACACGCAGCAGCAAACGGTAAAAGTTATTATTTAGTTAAGTGACAATTCAAATACCAACCAAAATACGACCATTCGCTTGAAGTGATAAAAGCACCTTGCTGCACGCTTTGACAAAGCAGCCAATTTCAGAAGCCAATATAGAGAAAAAGCAAGGCACAGAGAGAGAGAGAAAGAGAGAGAGAGAGAACGAAGATGGCATAAATATGATAGATAAGACCTATAGTACTCCAGGGGTTGAAACTAAAAAAAAAAAAATATGCAGTGTCTCGAAAATACTTTGGAAACGTATGTGACAAATTGTTAAATTAACGACGAAGTTTTTAACGTTTACCTAAGACTTTTAATTATTATTTAATAATACAAACTACAACATAGGAAATTTAGGAGGCAAAAGTAAGTTAAAAAAAGTCATTATAGCTTGTCACGATCTGCCGGTTCCAGATTGCTTAGGGATAGGCTGGATTCGCCTCTGACATATACATATATGTGTTCAGGTCTGGTTGCTGCAAGAGATTCCGACCCGGTTCCAGAGGAGAATGCAATGAGAGTTACACAGTAATCGAATATGAAGCTTTATTCAGAGACAATAGTTTACAATGATAACGGTCTGGATCCGGCGTTCTCGCGTCGGGGTTTTGCTCCCGACAGTGGGTCCTGAGCTGGGTCGTCCTGATGCTGGAAGTCCGTTAGCCCACGGGAATCTGTCCGTACTGGGGTTAAAGAGTAAACTCGGGTCTGCCAATTAGTGGAAGGTTTGGAGAAGCCATTCGGGTCTGCCAAATTGTTAAAAAGTTTGAGAATCCGCTCGGATCTGCCCAGAACTGAGAATGTTTGGGAGGCCGCTCGGATCTGCCAGTTAATTAGAAGGTTTAAGAGGCCGCTCGGGTCTAACAAATAGCGTGAGGCGCCACTCCGTTCTGCCCAAATTATGAGAAGGTTTGACAGTCCGCTCGGGTCTGCCAAATAATAATAAGGTTTGAGAGTCCGCTCGGGTCTGCCCAGAAATGAGAATGTTTTAGAGGGTGCTCAGGTCTGCCAATTAATAAGAAGATTTTAGAGGCCGCTCGGGTCTACCAATTACCAAAGGTTTGAGAGGCCACTCGGGTCTGCCACTTATCGATAGTCGGGTCGGTAAACCGAACCGCGTATGACGGAAAGAACTTAAGGGTTTAATTACCACGCTTGTTTACCCGTTTATGATCTTGTCCTCCTTTCTGCTGTTCCGTTGGCTGCTGCGCTGGATGCTCACCTTCACCGATCACCGGCTAGGATCCAAGGGCTAGGGCTCGCCTTGATGCGCCCAGTCTCCAGTCTGTGCCTAACGCCTATTTGGCGCGGTGGGACAGTTCACGCACAATCACGCACTCGCGCTGTGTTTGAATTTAAACTCTGGCGTTTGTTCTACTTTCCCTCTTCTTTCTTCTGTTACCGTTCTACGTTGTTTATTATTATTGTTTATTACTTCATTATTTCTCGTTCCATAGGTTTCCTTATTTTCTATTATTCTTATGGTTTGTGTGTCAAAATGTTCTAGTCCCTAACTTTACCTTAACTTGACTTGTTCCGCTCATTTTGTAGTTTTAATAGTAATTGTGCGCGTCACGCTTCAAAAGCTTATGAACCACTCCTTATGGCTTCCATCGAAAGCAGTATGTTGTGGCTGTATACTTAGACATACAAAAGGCATTTTACCGGTGTAAGAATGCTAATCAGGGGCCAGGATATATCCTGCACAGAAAATATTTATTTTGCGGGGACATACAATAAAAGGGGCAGACTAACCAGGATTTGGCTCACACGGGCGGAAATGTAGGTTAAAGGGTGACCCGTAGAGAATCAACCAGTAGGCGCTTTCCCGGCCCAGGGAAATGAAGTCCTGTCTGGGACCGGCTGGACGACCCCGTCATCCGGGCGCCGTCCACTCCGAATCCCGGAGAAACACTATGGTTAGGGGGAATCAGCCCCGTCGACCGGTTGCCGATGCCTCCCAACCGGACTAAAGAGAAGCATCCGGGCTGGGGTGCGGCCACGTCACCCGTGCACTGCTCCTCGAGCCCAGAAAGAAGTCTCCGAATGGGACACGGCCACGTCACCCGGGCGCCGTTTCCCGATCGGGAAGGGAAAGAAGCGGCACCATGAGACCTTGGTATTTGCAGCCCCGTCACACGGGCACCGTTCACGCCTTGGCCTCGATGCCATGGAAAGGGAAGAGGAAAAGCATCCAGGCTGGGGTGCGGCCACGTTACCTGTGCACCGCTCTTTGAGCCCGGAAAAGTATCTCCGAGTGGGAAAACGGCCCCGTCAGCCGGGCCGGGTCTTCTGATCGAGAGGGAAAGGAGGCGATCCCATGAGGTCTTGGCGCTTGCGGCCCCGTCATCCGGGTGCCGCTTGGGGTCCGAGATGGGGTCCGAGAAAGGAGAAGGTGAGGGAATCTAAATAAATGCGCCATAGTTGTCGTCATATTGTATCCTAAGTTTATTATTAATTATGTTCCAATCTCACACACACACTCCGGTAATCCCCACGTAGGGGTTAGCCCGAGGCCCAGCTCACCCAATTACTTCTCCGGTGTGGGAGCCAGCCTATCCATGGCGGCGGCCCACGTGTCTGTGGTGCGGCACTTCTCGATCCCACGTGGTTACACTCACAAGTACTGGTTACTCCGCTCCGATGTCTTCACTGCTCCGCTGTTCCAGTCCACATCTTTACTGCTCCGATGTTTAAGTTCGACTCCTCGATCGGTTGGCGATGAAGCTGCCAGCAGTCCTCCTCTGCCGCTGATCCCTTAGCTTCTAAAGATGTGTCGCAAGCGCTGTCACGATCGTCCATGAGCCCTCTCGCTCTTTCCTTTGATTAGGCCTTCCTGGCCCCGCGTTTGCGCAGTGTTCTGTTCGGCTTTTGTTGGGTGCTGCTGATCTGCCGGTGCGTGGCTCTGCCGATGTTGGATCTGCCGGTGCGTAGCTCTGCCGAAGTTGGCTCTGCCGGTGTGTCGGTCAGCCGATGTCGGCTCTGCCGGTTTGGCTCTGCCGGTGGTTCTGCCGACGGCGCTGCCGATCTTGGCTCTGCCGGTGTGTGGCTCTGTTGATGACTCTGCCGATCTTGGTTCTGCCGATGTGTGCTTATGTTATGATGCAGGCGTTCGGCTCCTGTTGCTATGCGGGCCTTCGTCTGCTGCTCGGCCGTTGCTACTCGGACCGTCGTCCGCTGCTCGGCTCCTGTGGCCATATGGGCCTTCGTCTGCTGCTCGGCTCCTGTTGCCATGATTCTTGCAGTAGTGCGGGTTTTTCTATATTCCTTTACAACATTAAAGACTAATAAAAAAACATCACATTAAAAGAGACAGCGTGTTACGGAAGGTGTGCATTTTTTTGTGCAGTGTAGAGGGTCATTGCTTCTCGCGATGCGAAGGCCGCCTATTCAGCACGTACCCTTCTCTCCGTCTCCAAGGTCCTCAGGGTTCTCATGATACTGGCCGCGAACTTCGATGTCACGTCCCACACCTCCTGGTTGGCCAGCTTGGTGAGAACCAAGTTGTCGGCTGTGATGCTCGCTCCCTTGGTTTCTTCTACCTCTAGACGCTCGTGATGGAAGCAATGAAACTCGAAGAGGACGTGATGAGCGTTCTTCTCCACCCAGGCGCCGCGTTCTGGGCAGTTGTTTACCCCGTCGTGGCCAAAGCGCTTGAGGTAGATCCGGATGCAGCCGTGTCCACTGAGTGCCTGTGTCCATCGACCTTTGGCCGAGCTATCCCACTTTGCTTGCCACCTTCAGATGGTTCCAAGCCTAGCGCTACTCCAAGCCTCGCAGTCCCCAGGTCCAGTTCGCCTGCAGGTCGGGTTTTTTTGGCTTCTTGCGCTAGCTCGCCTATTGGCACCATCCCGTCGCATCGTCAGATACGGTCCTAAAACCGCACAGAAGCGGTAGGTGGCTTCTACTCCGCGCATGTAGCTCCTGACTTTACACGCATCCGCCCATATGGGGGCTGCGTACAGTAGTTGGGACGTGACCATGCTAGTGAGCAGTTGATTCGGCTGCGGCCAGCTCCACCTTGGAGTCCTCTGTCGTAGCCTGCACTGACGCTCCATCGCCGAGTACCTTCTCTTAGGAGTCGGCGTGGATCCTAGACCCGAGCTTTGCCTGCCCTTAACAGTTTCCGGCAGTGGTGGCGATCGAAAGAGCTTGCTGCTCCTCCTGAAAGCCGCTGCTTCTGGCTCTTCCCTCGTTTGACACGGCTGTGCTGTTTTGCCCTGAAAGGGGTTCCGTCGTCCATAGCTGGCTCGTCGGTCAGCACAGGGCTCCCACGCTGGCCACGGACTTTCCCTTGGCTTTTCGATGGTGTTATACCGCCCCAACTCGGTTCCCGAAGTCCCGTAATCGGGACACTGTCTAAGCGGTGGATCGGGATTTGGTCTGGTCCGTAACCTTGTCCCATTGCCACCTGCAAGACCTGGCTCAGATTTGAAGGAAAATTTAAAATAAATTAAAATCTTCAACGGCGAGAAAGCTCTGCTGAGGCCGTTAACCAACACTGCAAATGTTGTTTTTTTAAGCGCGGCTTTAAAAAAGCTCACAGCAATTTCGTTGTGCAACACTGCGATCAGCAGTGATCAGCTGTGTTTTTGTGCCGGCATAAAACGCGGGGAAAGCAGCTTGAGAACGGCTGGGAAAGAAAAGAAAAGAAAGAAAAGTAGAGAAGGAAAGTAGGAGCGGAAAAAGAGAGAGGCGGGAAGTTTTCCCCCCTACCCTTGCCCTTAGGCGGAGCAGGAAAGTCGCGATACCATCGCCCTGTGGGCCTGTCGTAGCCGGTCCAGGCACGATCCAGGTAAGTACCTGTGTCCCACGAAGTCTTTCACTGCACTTATGCAACTTTTCAGGGCCGGACTTTCACTCGCGCTGTCACTTGGAGAAAAACTTGCGGAGCGTGAAAAGACTTAGCTGCCCTTTCGGAACTTTCAACTCTGTTCTCGTCAAGATGGGCGGCGTTGGTGGTGTGTGTGTGAATCTAACTTTGTACCTATCTATGAGGCCTAAGCTTATCTATTTACACTTGCCCTTCGTGTTTCTTGTGTTTTCTCCTAGCCTAGGTGATTACTTAAGTTCTAATAATGGTTACTAATACTAACTTATTAATATACCCTAAATTCCAATCTAACCTAAATATTTACAACGTATTTACATTGGTGAGCGCAAGATCGGGTCGTCACACCCCATCCCTACTTGGGTGGTGGTGGCGAATTTTGACGACCTGAACGCGGTATCGGTCCGCTCCCACATCCACAAGGAAACAGGCGTTGTGCCCGTTCACCTGGCGGATTCGCATCAGGGTCTGCCCATAGAGGTCGAGGGGCAGCCATTCGAGGGGCGTGTCCCAGCCCGGTGGGGTTCGTATGTGCCGGTCTTGATCCGGTTTTGGCGAACGTCCTCGCTGCTGGGCACTCTTTTTATTTATTTTTTTTTTAATTTGTTTGCGCTAGCTTCATCGATTCCCACCTCCGCCCAACCGGCCGAGGGGCGCAGCCGTGTGACGTACGGCACCAATGCGTTATAGATAGACGCGTGAGAAAGAAAATAAAAGAGAGCACGAGGAAAATAATATTTTACTAAGATATTAGTTACTACATACGTTGTTGTGTATTATGTTGTGTTTTTTTTTGTTCCTTGGCAGATTCTTCCTTGGCTTCTTGGCTTCTTGGCTTCCGTGGCGCTATACTTTTCTGATATGGCGCAGCTTAAGTTTTGTCCGGTGGCGCGGCACGATCGGTTATTTGATAACCGGTGTTTATCGAAACTACCCTGGTCATTTGGTTGCTCTGGCAACTCTAAAGGGTGTTGGCTTGGGTTTGGTCGGTCGGGCAACCCTTTGAGCTGTGAAAACGGAGAATGTGAGAAAGATTGGATAGATGGTTATCGAGATCCTCGTCTGACGTAGTGGTCTCTGCACATAGAGTGTTCTCGTGGTCTCTGTCCCTGCCTTCGGTGCCGCCTTGGTGATACGGCTTCAAGTTAATGATGCTGACGGTTCGTCGGCGGCAGCTCTGGAGTTCTTGCAGTCAAATAATATTTGGCGAGAGAAATTTCACGACTCGATAGGGCCGGTCGTATTTTGCAGCCAGCTTGGCGGCGAATCCTTAGACGGCGTTGGAGAGTACATGACGGCGTACGAGAACCGAAGATCCCAATGCTGGTCTCCATTCTCGTCGGAGGAGATTGAAGTGCAAATAAACACAAACAACTGGGCCGCACCGAGACGGACAACAACATGCATCCGGTCCGGTTTCACTTTCATTCTGCTAGGTCAGCATTTAATCAGAACCAATGTATAAGCACTTTGTAGTCTAAGAAGAATATTAAAATAAAGTCAGTCAAGAACTATATTCGAAACGAGAAAGAAGTATCTTTTATTAATCTCCATAAATTGGCACACGAAATAATAGACTTTAAGGAAGAATCTCCCCTTTGGCCCACGACACGGACCAACTGCATAACTGGCGCAGTCGGTGGCTTTTGTAAATGAACGGAATCAACCAAGGACACAGGAAGGATCCGAGACGGCGAAAGGAAGCATAAGAAAGGGCAGATGTTCTGGATTACATTAGGCATTATTATGTAAGAGAGTGAGTAGAGTGAAGTGGGTGACATGGAGTGAAAAAGATAAATTATATCTGTATATGTATATAATACAACAAGACGTAAATGAATACTTGATGGATAAATATGGCCAAAGAGATGTTATAAATCAGTAGAATTATTGCAAAAAATATAATAAAGAGGAAATACGGAAGTGGAAAGTTGAGGTTTGATTGATATGAAACACAAATGCTAGAGGAATTTGGAGAGTTTAGTTTAAAAGGCAGTGTAAGGCTCAAAGTCAAATGGCCGTGGCCAGACGTCGCACAGTAGCGCCTTTTCTCATTTTAGGTTGCAAAAATCATAACTTTTGAACCAAATAAGATATTCAAATAATTAAAACGGCGACTGGCAGGTAATTGTTGAAAAACTTACATATGTATTGGATAATGTGCCACGCCCACCCATTCGACTTTTCATAGGGTATCAAAGTTGAAAAATAGATTTTTTTTTCTATGAAGACAATGTAAAAAAAAAAAGTTTTTTTTTTTTAATTTTTTATCTTTATTTTTATGTATTTGCTTAAATAAAAATATTTTGAATGCAAAAAAAATATTTTAATTTTTAAAAAATAATTTTTGGCTGACTCTAAAAAAAATTTTGTTGTCTTTTTTGTATTAGTATTATTAAAAAACCAATGAAAACAAAAGATTTTTCTTTCAATACAAAAAAACATGAACAAGTTCAAAATTTTAACCCTTAAGTAAGACCAGATATTTTGGTATTTATGTATATTTTACCCCTGATTTGCTTTGGCTTATGTCGTTGCATTTCCGCAGACGCAGCGTGACGCAGCCGATGAAAGTTGATTTTGGTCCAAAAAATATCCACAAAAGTCGTAGTTATAGTGTACTCGGTGGCTTTCATCGGCTTCAGAAGATATAGACTACTTTAGCCAGAAAAAAGTGAAAAAAAATTGACACCTGGAAGGTAGCGATTTACCTGTGCAAGCCCAAATCCAAGTGTCGTTTTTTTATTTATTGCTTATTTCATAGGTAATGAATGTATATATATCGTTTAAAGACAAAAACATGACGATAGGTAATCTACATTTTCAGTAGTGCTACCTGAAAGTCGACCAATTTTTAATTTTTTCTCCTATGATGCCAAAATGGAAATATTTTTTAACTTTGAATGCTCATATCATCTACAAAAAAAATCCAAAAATTAATTTTATTGTAGATTCTTAATCCTTGAAGATTCTTATCCTGTCGATTAAGTATGGTTAAAACCGTTTTTGCGACATCGACTTTTTTGATTTTTGCAACGGCTTTTGTTCTAGAGGCGCTACTGTGCGTCGGTTCGATCGCAGTGACGGGCGGTTCGGGGTTGCGTCGAGCATTCCGGCAAGCGGCTGTCGCCTAGAGCGACACCGATTGCGGGTCGATGGTTCGATGTACACCAAGCGGTTGGTCGAACGAACGAGCTTCAACGGGTGACGACAGATGGTTGTGTTGCAGGTAGTTCGACGTCGGAGCGAGTAGCTCGATCGAGCAAGGTTGTACACAGACGTAGCGAACGATTGGTTCGACGTCGCGGTGCTGGTTCGGTCGAGGTGCTCGTTCGTCGTCGTCGGTAGTCGGGCGGTTGTAGACGTCTCGGGCCGATCGACTAGCTTCAGCATACTAGGTAATAACAATAGATGAAGATCTGGATAAATGAAAAAAAAGATAATAAACATAACAAATAAAAAAAAAAATAAATAAATGGTTAAACGAAATTCATTGTTGCCATGTTGTTCAATGTAAAAGAAGAATTACTCATTTTAATTAATTACAGAACTCCAAGTCACCACACGGAAACTCGTTGAACTACGACACACTATAAGCACACATAAAGTTTTAAGCACATTACTAATTTAAGTAAGAAACACATACGAATAAAGAATTAAAACACAAAGTTAAGTAGATACAGATAATCCCAAAGCAATTGAATTCATAAAGCAATGACAGAAGAAAGAAGGCCTACAGCAATGGATACAACTAGTGTATTAGAAGCTATTAAGGTAATAGACCTGGTAGAGATCATTCCCAAGTATGGAGGAGAGGCAGGAAAGCTAAATGGTTTTATAGGAACGGTAGAACAGGTACAAGGACTCATAAAAGGAGAGGAAGAAGGAAGGAAGATCAAACATAGGAGTAATCGCACTTAGAGCGGTAAGGAGTAAGATCACAAGACCAGCGGATAGAGTCCTTGACTTGGACGAATCTGAGTTAAATTGGGATCAAATAAAATATTGATAACCTATTTCAAGGATAAGAGATCCGAGCAGGATTTGATTATGGAGTTGACCCATATTAAGGAAAAGAAATTAGAGTTGGAAGCCCTATACACGAAAATTTTAACACTGAAGAAAGCTTTAGTGAGTCTATCCAAATTGAATGAGCAGGGCATATTGTTGAGAAACGAGAAAACCAAATGGTATGAAGAAATGGCTTTAAACGCCTTCGTTTCAGCCTTGAGTGGAACGATAGGGGAACTATCAGAAACATGGGAGTACCCAATATAGCTAAGGCATACGGGATTGCTTGTAGAGAGAAGAACTTTGGTACTCTACAAGAGGCAAGAGGTCAGGGACTGACTGAAGACCTGGCTAAAGAGGGTGAAGAAATTCCGAAGCAAGAAACAAGACAATCCAGTGCCGGAGTCGCAGACTGGCATTTGGTCTAAATATCGTTGGGCAGCAAATGCACAACCGCAATTCCCAATACCGTTTCCGGTACCAAATATGAATGGTTGGCCAGGATTCGGATTTCCGTATCCAATGATGGGTAACCCATTCAGAACAAACGGTAGTAACCAAGGGGAAACTGCTAACTAACAAAGACCATATCGCAATTATCAAAACAAAAACAATAAGTATAATTATGGGCAAAATAATCGAGGCACGCAGTGGTATAGAAACAATAATTATAATAACTACAAGCCTAGAGAGGGCCAGATAGCCTTCCAGGCGGATGGAGATGCAGAAGGCAGTGGTCTGACTCGGATGTCTAGGAATTCAAACTTCTCCAGGCAATGGTATAATTCAAACAATTCGGGGCAATCGAATAATTCCGCCGATTCAAAACGGTCATATAATTCGAATAGCAACTCAGAGAGGAGCGGAATCAGACCGTCAACTGGTGCACTGTGGTTCCGCAAGTGGCCAAAAATCAAAAAAAGTGATAACAACAAATAGAAAAAAATTGCACAGAAATTGTCTCTAAATGTTCAAACTTCTTGATGGCAAACCGGTTTTGTCTGGAAATCTAACGGGACTTCCTAAAAATAGAATGCAAAGCGTGATCATGTGTACATTTTTGCAGCACAGCTGTACTAAGCAAGCATTTATACAAATCAAAATTACGATTCAAAGTGGTCAAACGTTTATCATAGTGATCCGAGATTTATTATTCAAAATGCGTTTTGAAGTTGAAGGTATTTACTTTAGTGTATATTTTAAGAATTAAATAAATCCACGAATTTTTTTAAGGAAATTAACAAATTTGATTTTATGTTTTTTGTGTATTTTGTGAACGTCTTTTTTATGTTTACCTAAAGTTTTAGTTGTGTTCCCCCCGATTCCCCCATAGATATTATGTTCACTGTATTTATCAGAGTTTTTACTTAATAAAAGTGTTTAAGTCAGCTGCAGAAACTTGCAGATGTGTGTGAAACAATCAATAATCTAACGCATCTTTTTATTCCTTCAAGGTGAAAAATGTCAAGCAGAGCCCCTGTGTTTCTTTTGTGTTTTCGTCTTCGTCTTTACGTGTGGTTTACATTGTGTCTAAAACTTCGTAATATTTAAAAATTTATGTTTTTAACTTTTAATTTCATAGGTGACATAAGTCAGTGTGTGTTCGCCTACATATTTTTAATAAATGGTGCTCCAAAAAGGCACACACGCTGGAAAGTTACGACAAGTAATTGCTGATGTCCAACAAAATTTGATAAACAACGGCTTTAGAGATGAACTGAATGCGTGTATTCAACCAACTAAGTACATTTGCGAAAAAAAATTGTTTATTTTTAGATGCGTTATAAACGTAAGAAATCTTCTATTTTACAATATGATTCTGGTTGGCTGACTATAACGCAGTCAATTTTGTCAGTCAAATTTTTTTCGAATCCTCGCTTGTCAGCAGAAATTACAGGCCTTAATGAAAATTTGATTCATCGTTGTTTCACCTTACTGCAAGCTTTGGCATTGGGACACAAAATCAATGTACACAAATTTAATGAATATGCCCTCGATACTGCCAAAGGGTTAATCAAGGAGTTTCCTTGGTACTATTTGCCTGCGGCGGTTCACAAGGTGCTTATTCACGGATCTGCTATTATAGAGCACGCAATTGTTTCAATTGGAGAGCTTTTGGAGGAAGCTGCAGAGGCGAACAACAAAGAAATAAAGAAATGCAGACTGAATCATACCCGCAAAATGTCACGAATACTTAATAATACAGACATATTGCATTATTTGCTTTTAAGACCCATATATTACTGGGCTGAGAAATATTGAAAAAAAGGACAATTTAAAATTATTTCCCTCAGTTAATAGCTTGCTTGAAGGACATCCTAAAAATTTTGTACAATTTTGAAGTTACAACCATTGTAAATTTTGTTTAGTACTTAAATGGCTCATAAATTGTTATAGCTTATTTATTTCTTAAATTTTATTGTTTGGGGTTCATTGGTTGGCGGATTTTTTCAACTACAAACACTATTTACGAAGATTGGTAAAACTTTCAGCCCTCTAATGCCATTAAAAGCATTTTTGACCGCTCTTCCATACAAGCGGAACCACTGTGTGGTGGTCAGCATAACATCCATGAGGATGATTCAAATTTTCGCAATTAGCCTCGAGCAGCCAACAGGATATTTCGGGACCAAGAGGGGTCACTCAACCCTACCCTATGTATTCATCAAAATCCCTCCAAATAAAACAATCAAAATGTTAATCGACACGGGTTCCACTTTCTCTTTTCTGCGTCCAGAATTGGTTTAAGCGCAGTATATAAAAGACCTACAAAATCCAATAACGATTAAGACAATTGCACAAACTCACGAAATTTTCAAAGAAGCTAATTTACCAACGTTTAAGGAACTAGGTGGAGTAGGAAAGATGAGAATGTTACTTTTCAGATTCCATCGCTTCTTTGAAGGATTATTCGAGATGTATTTGTTGGACCAAGTAGAAGCTTTGATCGACATAAAAATGGTTGGGTACATGCGGTAGATGAGAAATTACGGATTCAGTTCGCTAAATATAGACCAAGCGAAATCCATATAATCGAAGCTGGAACAATGAGAGTAATTCCAATTCCACTACAGGTACGCGATGGAGATTTTTTGTTAGGCAGAACAACGGTGAAGGAGAATATGATCATCTCAGAAGGAATTTATGGGGCAGTGGCCTGAACGAGCCTGGTGGAGGTAGTAAACTACGCGGAGATAGACCAAGAACCGTTAAGTGTTGTACAATTCAAAACCGAACAACATTTCGAATTAAATAACATAGAGAGGGCAGTTTACGGTAATAAAAGCATACCGTTTCACAAGATTAAAACAGAACACTTAACCAGCGAGGAGCTTAAGAACTCCACAGAACTTGCAGGAAGTACCCGATGGTATTCTATAAGAAAGGCGTTAAGTTGACTTTCACTAATGCAGTCAAACACCAGATCAGAACGAAGGACGACATACCGGTGTATGCCCGGCCGTACAGATATGCTTTCCAAGAAAGGCAAGAAGTAAGGAAACAACTCGATAAGTTACTAGACCAGAAGATTATTAGACATAGTCACTCATCATGGAGTGCACCGGTTTGGCCGGTGCCTAAGAAGAAGGATGCCTCGGGAGAGAGGAAATGGAGAATGGAGGTGGACTATAGGAAGTTAAATGGAAAAGTAATTAAAGACAGATACCCCCTACCAATAATCAATAATGTATTGGACAGTTTGGGAAGAGCCAAATATTTCTCTACCTTAGATTTGGCAAGTGGATACCACCAAGTCAAGTCAAGTCCATAACAGGAAATTTAGACGCAGAGGTGGGGAAAAATTTGAAGAAGAATTAAAAAGATGCAAGAAGAAGAGAGAAGGTTGAGAGAAGACATGAACACACAGGAAAGGACAGGCAGTAAGTTCACCATAATGTTTAAGAATTTGACAAATTTTATAAATGGCGAGCAAAGCAGAGTAACCGGATTTATAAATAATTACAAAAATGGAATAAGTGAAACCTTTTTAGAAGATGATAAGAGGATTTATAGGCTTAAGTACATCAACAGAATTTCATTAACAATACCCATGCTCGAATTGAATATAAATGATGTACTCGAAAGTTTGTTATTGGCAAAAATGGGATTAACTTCAAAATTTATTTTCGACAATCAAGAAACAGCTATATGCGTACAACTAGAAGAACAGGGCATACAGATAACATCAGAAGAATATATGTACGATTTTCTAGAATTTAAAGCAATTATGAATAAGGCAGTTAAATATTTAAATAAAGAAAAGAAACGTAGTCTTTACATAGAATTATATCACTACCTATGAATAAGACAGAATTTGTAATAACGCCAGAATACGTGGTAATTAATAACGAAGAAATGTACTACTACCAGAACAAATGTCAGAAAATTTGAAATTTGTATATATGTAAGAACAACAAAATTGTAAATCAGACTAATGAAGATTTTATAAAAAATCTGATCAGCGGAAAGGAAGCGGACTGCGAAACAAGAGATACAGGGCTCATAACCAGGATTTTTTAACCGGAGGAAGGATTAATTGCAATTTTCAATGGAAAAATGTAAAATTGCAAAAGGATTGCAGAGAAGAGAGAACGGTGAATTAATCGGCATTAATCGGATTTAAGGAATGCAGAACCATGGTAAACAACGTCCAGTACGAGGCGGTGGAGAGACTTGGCACGGCAAAGCTTAAACTGGAGATACCTCAAATCGAAGCTATTAAGAAGAATAGAACAACCCAAGAATTGGGAATACACGAGCTAAAGATGGAAGATATCTACCACCTTCACATCAGAGACACCACTTGCGATGCTCACGCCAACTATTGCTCCAGCTGCCACCTTCACACCTACCATTGCTCCATTATGGTCTGTAGTTCAATCTGAGGGGGGAGGAATTACCGCCTCAGCATTGGCCCTCGGCGGTCTCCCGCCGAAACCCCTCCGGCAGTCACTCGAGTAGCAGAGCTGGCCGGCAACTATGTTGCCAAATAAACACAATCAACTGGGCCGCACCAAGACGGATAAAAACATGCATCCGGTCCGGTTTCACTTTCATTCCGCTAGGTCAGCATTTAATCAAAACCATTGTATAAGCACTTTGTAGTCTATGAAGAATAGTAAAATAAAGTCAGTCAAGAATTACATTCGAAACGAGAAAGAAGTCTCTTTTTTTAATCTCCATAGATTGGCACAGGAAATCTCCCCTTTGGCCCACGACACAGACCAACTACATAAGAGAGCGTTGTTGCCGTATGGTTTGCTCTTTCGCTTGGGTTTTGTCGTGGTGTGTAAGTAAGGCGCGGTAAATTGTAGTTCCATTTCCATGGATCTACAGAACGTCTGGAATGTCCTGCTGGTGAAATACGTTCCATTGTCGCAAACCAAAGTCTTTCGGATACAAAAACCGCTGAGGATCCTGTGCCGGAAGTTTCGTTCTAGATTTGGCACCGTGACCCGACGTTAGGGTATGTGTTCGACCCACTTACTCAACATGACGAGGAATACAAGGGGAGCAGTGTTTTCTTGCTTGGGTCGGGGAAGGGGTCCCATGAAGTCGGCGCACAAAATCTGAAAAGGCTCTTCGACCTGGCGGGTGAACATCTTCCCGGTCGGTCTCTCCTGGCTCACCTTGAACTGTTAGCAGTTAAGGATTTCTACCTTTTGGAATAGTCCAGGCCAGTAGTACACACCACCCGTGTGCAGGTTTTACGGATGCCCAGATGTCTAGCGGTGTGGTGGTCGTGGCACTCCAGTAGTACTCTTCCTCGATCGTTGGTGCCCAAGCACAATTTCCAGGGCGTGTGTTCTTCCTCTTCGGGATGGCGGCCTATGCGTCGGTATGGGTGTCCGTTCTCCTCCCGGTAGTCAGGATATTTTACCGGCTCTTTGCCGATCTTGCGGAGCATCTTGTTTATCCACTTGCAAGTGATGTCCTTCACTTGTGCTTGCTGAGCTGTGACGAGTGGTTGGCGTGACAAGGCGTCGGCAACTAGATTCTGAGTCCCATGTCGATTAATTATGTCATATTCGAACTTTTGTAGCTCCAGTGCCTACCGAGCTATCCGGCCCGTGGGGTTGTCAACTTTTAACCATTTGTTGCTGTTGCTGTTGTTGTTGCTATTGGAGGCGGAACACAAAAACGAGCTACGGTTATGTTGCTTGCTCGACACTAATTTGTCGATTCTTCAGAAGATAGGTGCTGATATCGGCGAATTAACATTTTTCAAAATCGGACCAAATCGGCAAAGTCTTACAATCGAGCTGTTCCTCCCATTTTTTTTTTTTTTGGTCACTGGGTCGTCTCGATTCAATACCAAATACATCAACAACATTTTATCTCCAATCGAGTAAAGAGAACCGTATATCGATGAAACGGTATCGATAAGGTTTCTCAAGGAGGATGATTTTCGGAAGACTAAATAATGTTGAAATATTATTCATAAAGATTAGGCATTCGTTATCGTAAACCATTATTAAGCTGGCCATTGCCTTCTCGTAATTGCTCACGATGACTTTGATTGTTCCTAAAGCTGTACCAGACAGACATATTTTTCTAATTTATTTATTTATTTATTTATTTTTTTTTGTATAAAAATCTTTATTTGGTTTTATGACATCTGCAATATGCCTTATTTGCTAACCATTAATATATACAGCAATTTGTGTGCAAAGTATTATTATATTCTAAATTTTATCAATATTTAAGCCTCCGAGCTTGCAGTTGCCCATAAGTCGTCCTGACGAGAATTCTCCACGTCCTTGTCTGTCTGCCAGCTCTAGCCAGGGAGTAAGGGTGGTGTTTTAGCCTCTCGTTAAGGCTTTTAACGGGCATGTTGATTACGTCGCCTACAAAAGGAACGTCCAGGTCCTTGTGGAGATCACGGTTTCGGATATACCACTTGGCTCCAGTGATATGCCTTAGCATCTCTGCCTGAAAGACCCTTATCTTATTTAGACGTGACTTTGCAGCTACTCCATAGATCGGCAAGCAATATTTTCATATAGGAGCGAGACCTGTTAGGTAGACCCTTCTTTTATTTGCCAGGCTTAACTTAACGCCCACGGTGCCACTTTGAGTTGGCTGTTTTTATACTGATTTGTTTTATGACCTAAGTCAAGGACTTCATTGGTATATAAATCATATCTTGCAGTAATTTTTTTTTCGTGCTTAAGTACACATAGCATATCTTTTACTTTACGAACTTCGTCATTGTTTATGACTCCGTATACGTTGGGCTTTGAAGCTTTTTCTATAGATTGCCTAGGCAAGTCTATTTCCTTTTCTCCTGCGCAGGATTTCTGCCTACTTTGGTATCTTGTAGTGACTTTATTTATATTTCCAGTTATATTTTGTAGTTCTTTGATGATTATTCTTGATATCGCACCACCTACGTAATTGTCTTTTTCCTTTGAATGTTCAACTGTGAAGTGGTATTCTTTTAATTCTAGCCTCATACGTATCCGTTTGGAACTTGGGTTAGTCATTGAGAACAAGTATGTTAAAGGTCTGTGATCTGTTTCTGGTCAAAATGTAATATTGCCCAGTGTATTGCAGCTAGTTCCTGCTCGGTAGTACACTTATTGCTTTCTCCCTTGGTAAAGGCTCTCGATGCATATGCAATGGGAAATTGGAGTCCGTTATGGTTTTGAGTTAAAACCGCTCCACTTGCTTGCTTACTTGCATCAGTAATTATACAAAATTCTTTAGTGAAATCGGGATATTGTAGCAAGGTAGGTTCCATAAGTTTTGTTTTTAAGTATTCCAATGCGTTTTGGAATTCAGCTGTCCATTCAAAAGTAACATTCTTTTTACATAATCGTGTTATGTGCCGAGAATAGTCGGCGAAATTTTTTATGAATCGTCTGTAGTAATTGCAGAATGCTGCAAAACGTCGCTGTCTGCATCGTGTGGAGTTTACTAAAGAGTTGAGTCGCCTTAAGAATATAAAATCTAGGCTGTATGTTAAATTAAGACGCAGCTGCTCTCGTACTGCACTTTCTGCCTATTTAACAGCTCGGACGAACTTCACCGTTCTGAACGCGCAGTATTATAAAAACTATTTGACTCGCTGCAGGTCTCAGTTCTCACAGACCCTAAGCGATTTTATAATTTTGTTAACACTTAACGTAAGCCCCAGAATCATCCTTCCTCTCTTTCGTTTGAAAATACAACCGCAAATAATGATTAGGCAATAGCCGATCTATTTGCGCAGTTTTTTTTTAACCACATATTCAAATTCCACGGACTCAAGTCATACATATTCTTCCAGCAAGTGCCCAAGTCGAACATTATTTTTTATTTAAATTGTTTACCTTATCCTTAGAAACTTCCCACTTTCCCCTTATTTGGAAGGAATCACTTGTAATTCCTCTCCACAAAAAAGGAATCTCTAAGTTGTCGGCCATCCCGTAACTTTTCGAAAATGTCATTACTCCACATTTGCAGCACCTTTGTCGATCAGTAAGGGCTTCCATAATAATCTTCAGACAGATGTCACTTTTTACTGATTTCAGTAAAGAATTTGACTCTGTTAACCATTCACTTCTTGTTAGGTAACTCGACTTAATGGGGTTTCCGGATGATCTTCTTAGATGGATCTCAAGTTATTTGATTGGCAGGACGCAAAAGGTCCTTTTTAAAAACAGCTTGTCAAATGTTCTCCGGGTTACATCTGGCGTCCTGCAAGGGAGTCATTTGGGTCCCCTATTATTTACATTAATTATTAACGACCTGCCCAAAGACTTGATTAACTTTAGAGTACTTATGTACGCTGATGACTTTAAGCTTTGCGTGCAATATAAGGATGCTGCTTGCCAGTCTGATTTACAAACAGATCTTGATAATTTTCAAATATGGTGCCGGCTAAACTTATTAAATTTAAACGGCTCTAAATGCAAGCTAATGACATTCTCTCGTGTCATTCCTAAGCTTGCGACTTATACGCTGAACTGCTGCTCTTTAGAAAGAATTCATATAGTTGATGATTTGGGCGTTCGCCTGGACCCCAAACTTGACTTCATTGAACACATTTCGTGCATGGTGAAGCCAGGGGTATGCTTGGATTTATAAAACGGTGGTCGAAAGAATTCAATGACCCCTTAGAATATGGATCTTGCGTATGGAATCCTCAGTATGGAGTCCACAGTAATCGCATCGAATCTGTTCAAAAGAATTTTTACTTTTCGCTCTAGTAGACTCCTTCTAATTAACTTACCTTCCTTAGCCAATCGTAGAACTATGTTAGGCATTACCTTTATTTTCAATCTTATTCGCGGTGACGTGGAAAGTGCTGACTTGTTAGGTCAGCTGAATTTTCATGTTCCGAGGAGAAACACTAGATCCTATTTGCAATTAGTCTTGCGCCAATGTTGAACTTCGTTTAAATTGCACGAACCCTTTAGAGTCATATGTGCAAATTATAACGATTTGTACACAATAACATCTAACGTAGATAGACTTCCTAGACTAAAAACCTTAATCCTAACTCACTTAGTACGTATGCAAACAAACAATCAGGCAGCGCGCCAGTAGTTATTTTCCTTGTATTCTTTTATATTTTTTCCATCGCGTCTACTAACATTTAACCCAAACAGGCACGTGCTTGGAGTCAATGGGCCACTTGAGTGTACTGACCGTAGTGCATCAACGTAAAGTATAATAATTCTGTATGACGTCGTATTTCTTATCGTCTGGCAGTATTCCTTTATCTGTGCACTTATGACCTAGAAAAGTCACCTCATGCATAAGGAATGAAAATTTTTGTGAAGGTAACTTTAGATTGTATTTCCTACATTTCTCAAAAACGTTTGTTAGTTTTTAAGCATATGTTTTTCGGAGCAACCTATAACTATTAAATCATCCATATAAAGGAATGCTTGTGAAGGTTCAAGTCCAGAGAATGCAATAGTCATCATTCTCTTAAATGAATTTGGCGCTATTTTAAAACCAAAAGGTAATCGCGTGAAGCGATACGAGCCATTGCTCGTTGAAAAAGAAGTTAAATCTCTTGAGCTCTTTTCGAGTTATATTTGGTGAAATCCTTGCATTAAATCTAGTTGATCTAAAATATCATCAATTCTAGGGAGTGGAAATTTATCAGGCAGTAATTTTTTATTAATCTGACGATAGTCAATTGCTAATCGCCACTTTTTTTCTTCGGAACCTGCAGCTGATTTTTTACGGACGAGCAATAATGGGCTATTGTATTCAGATACAGAGGGTTCGACTATCCCGTCGGTGATTAATTTTCTGACTTGCTTTTGAATTTCGTCCACCTGACTATGTGGGTTTCTATAGTTTTTTATGTATACAGGTTCATCATTTTTTTTTATCTCAGTTTTTGTTTGTAGAAATTATTTGTGCTAATTGGTTCGGATTCTAATCCGAATATGTCAATATATTTTTTACATAAATTTGAGAGTTGTGAATTAAATTGTGGTGGCAAATATTTGACAATTGAGATAATACAGATTTTTCTCTAGTTTCTTTGTTGGCTTGGACTACATCGTAGTTCAAAAGTGATTCGTATGCTAAATTATTCTCACTGACCACTTTATCTTTGTCTGTTGTATTCAGTAGTCTTATAAAGGCATTTTGTGTTGTAGCTATGGTACTTGCTATATAAATTCGGTGCTCAACTTCTTGAGTTGGAATTAATAAACTGTCCTCTTTTGAAGTATATTTTATTTTTCTAATGACGTGTAATCTTGCTGGCAAAGAATTGAATTATTGCCAGAACTGTATGCTATTGGAACATATATTGAAAATTTTAAATTGTTTGGTCTTATTATAAGCCAATCTTCAGATGGCTGAAAGTCTAATTGACAGTTCTATTTTTTTTTTATGAATTCAATTCCTAATATGCCATCACAAGGAACAGCTAAGTGTAAGTTTACGATATGAAAAAGGTGTTGAATTATGTACTTGGTAGTGTGTATTTCAATTGATGTTAGGCCTTTGGATTTAGTAATTCTTGGCTTATTCCCCGTATATCTATTATATTATTATCTTGTACGTTTTGAAGTGTAAATAGTTTAAATATAATATAAATTAGATAAGGTAACACTAAGAACTATCATATGTAACTATCGATAAGACATAAGCACACGATATATTGTTATCGCCCAGATACGATCGAGAAGAGTACGATGACTAATAAACGAGCACGAGTACGAGAAAGACGTGAAAATGAGAAAATAAGGAGTTTTACATATCAGGTGTGGGGTAAAGGCCCGTATAAAATAGAACAGAGAATATGAAATATAGCGACATAATAAAGAAGACGAAACTTGAGCTGAAAGCTTTTCTGGAGCGGGAGAACGTGTTTTTCCAAGAAGACGCCACTATCCATCAATTGCGCACGGCGACAAAAATTATAATGGACACGCAGAAGTTAACTGAACTGGAGAAGCAAAACCTGGAGGAATCTAACCTTGAGCAGTTGGAACTGGAAAAGCTGAATTTGGAGGAGTTAAACTTGGAGGAAACTCCGCGTGGAGCCGAAGAAATTTCGAGAGCTGGTGGCGACGCTTGTGTTGGAGGCGAATGTGAACGTGAGCAAGAAGGAGACGGCGATAGTGCGTCGGCAAATGGCGATCTACTGGCGGCGGTGGACATGCAAAGTCGTGAACGAATTTCCACGAATGGTGAAATTCTGGGAAGCATCGATGTGGCGGCGGTGGACATGCAGAATCGTGAACGAGTGTCGGCGAACCTAGAGGCGGAGCTACAACACCTACAGCAAATTGAAAAGTTGTACGCTGCGCGTAAACGTGTGGCTGAGCTAGAAAAAGCGCTGAGTCAAAATAAGTCAACTCAAGAAACCGTTATTGATATCAGCGATCTAGACGCCCTAATTCTACCGTTTTCTGGGGACAATGGATACCCTGTATTGCGTTGGATTGACGATTTTTCGAACATCATGGATATATACGGCGTGCCGGAGAAAAAACGTTTTATTTTCGCCAAGCGTTTGTTGACCGGATCTGCAAGAGCATTCATGAACGAGACAGCAGCCCTAAATTGGCCGAGGCTGCGAGCAGAACTAATTGCCGTTTTTGACCTCAAGATCACTGCATTTGATG
>VNJS01004790.1:0-37633 GCA_008042575.1 Drosophila watanabei
CGCTCCGCTTCTACGACTTCGATTCGAGTTGATTCGAGTTAATTGCTGTGCAATTTGTGAGCAGCAAAATGGAATGCGCTGTCAAATCAAACCCGAAGCACTTAATTAAAACTTATTGAAGGCAATCGCCAAATGTGGCGGCAGCAATGGCACTCTTAATTGCATAAGCATGTTGCAGTGTCGCAGTGCTGCAGTGCATCATGTTGCAACTAGCTGATGTTTACCTGACTTCGGCGGACTTGATGACGGCCTTGGGCGGCGCATCCCAATAGTTGGGGGCCGGCGGCACCCACTGGCGCAGCACCTGGTAGTTGCCCTCCAGCAGCGCCATGCCCTCGATGACCTCCTCGTCCGAGTCGCCATCGTTGGGCGGTCCGTCGCCTATCGCCCGACTATCGCTATCGGCGTGCAGGTTATCGAACGCGTCGCTCATTGTTTCTTTTGGATTTGGATTTTGGCGCCGCTTTCACTGCCACAACTCCGCTAGGAGAGTCTCGGATTTTGGGGGCAAACAACAAAGATGCGCAATGCCATTTGCGCTGACTCACAGATACACGAGCACACAGATACACTAGCACCAACACACAAAGAACTATTTCCCCGAAGACGCAGCAAACAATAACAAAGGCAGCCGGCACTGAGTGCGAGTTCGAGCTGAGATTTCGGTTCGCTGCGGTCAACTTCTTGGGAATTTCTTGGGAATTTCATCACCCGACGCCTTGGAATTATTTGTATTTATAGTATTAATTCGCATTATCGCGCGCGTTATCGCTGGAAACTGGGAATTCGCGGAATAGCCGGACGGAGCGCGTGGCCTCCGCTCGCGTTGCACTCACGGATGGTTCTTGCCTCGCGTTGCGTTTGTTTTGGCACGGCGGGATTGACAAGCACGGCGAAAACACAACACTCTCCTGCACACACACACAGGCGCACAGGCACACAGGCACACATCGCACGTAGCACAAAGGAGCACCAATACTAACCCCCGGACACACACACTCGTGCAGCGGAGGGTTAATATCTGGCGCTCGCCTTTGCATCCCTTGTCGCTGCAAGAGAACTCGCCCCGTTAGCGCCTCGCGTCCTTGAGTCCTGCGACTTGGCTTCAGTTTCAGTTTCAGTTTTGGTTTGCTTTCGCTCCTGCCCCTACCCCTGCTCCTGCTCCTGCTGGTCCTTCCTCTTTTTAGCGAGTGTGTAAAATAAGGGTTTGAATGTAATGTTTTTATGTCTGATTTCGTTTTCGTAGATTGTGGTGGCGCAGTGTTCGATGCACGCATATTGTTGAAATTATGTAGCCAAAGAGCGGCCCGAAAGGGGGGTTGTGTGCCGGGGAGTGGATGAGTGGACTCACCTTTCGAGAGCTAGGAACAGTGGCTTGAAAGCTCTTAGATTTGAGACTTTTGCAAGGATTTAGCAGGAAGACCTAGCAGGCACTCATGTAAAATTCTATAAAAAGAAATGTCTTCTGCCCATATCAGCATTTTTCAAAGTATCCAGTTATATCCAACTCACTTCAAATAAGTTAGTGTTAAAAGTGGGAACTCTAGATCTGCAATCTGGAGACCCTAAGTTTGAATCTTGCTAATTCAATATAATTACAGAAAAATGTATTTAAAACAACTATTATTTGTAGTCGATTTATTATATTCTACAAGTAATTAATAACTTAATATCAATTATATTTATTTCTTTCAAGATATATACATATTACATATATAATTAAATGTTTTACTTTTACATTCTTTTAGATTTGGTAACTCACTTTAACCAGAACATATATATAAGCTTTAGATTCCCCTTTTGTATTTTTCAAATCAAATCACTCTCGTTCCACTGTGCTCAGAGGAAACCTATAACCATAAAAGTCTGGCAGGCACGATCCCCGTGACCTCTCACACACACATTGGCACACAAACCTTTTACCGCTCACACTCACCAACACAGCTACAAGCAAGGAAAGTACGAAGCGCGGCGAACAAACCCCAAAAACGCCGGAAAAGCGAACAAAGGACGGAAGGAAGCGAGCGCTCGAACGTATGCTCGGATTTCGTTACAAATATAGTAAAATTCGCCGAGAGAAATAGAGTTTCGCTCTCTCTCGGTGGCAGAGAATCCTCTCTGAGCTCTCGTGATTGCCAGGTTTTTTAATTCACTCACTCAATTTGAATGTCGTTTGGCTGCCGGCTGTTGTCTCTGCGGAGAATTCACCCCTAAGCGTCTTCACGGTAATTTGAACACGTGCCGAGCAGCTGAGCGCCATTGGGTGGTAGCTGGGTGGTTCCCGGTCACCCAAAAAGGCGGAAAACCACCCCCTGGCCGGCCAGACACTCCGGCGATCGTTAAATTTTATGATTTCATATGCTGCCCATGCACCGAACAGGACGGAAGAGCTGATTTATGGATGAATCGAAATAGCTCTGAATATAACCTTTGCTGTACTTGTCGTCTGACCAACAATGTGTCAGTAATCTTGGTTATAGTTGGGTTCCGATTTATGTCAATTAAATTCTGTCAAATAGACATCAAGTTAACTAATCGCTCCTTTAAATATGAACATATTTTTCATTCTTAACACATTTCCATCGTAAACTAGTGAGGTTTGTGTATGAATATAAAGGAAGTACAGGAATCTCTCATTAACTTGCAAATTCAAAATTTTTTAAGACCTATTTCTCCCTACTTTCTTTGAAAAGTACTGCCTTTCTACTTAATCTTAAAGCATCTAGGGTTTTTCAGCGCTTTTCTCTGTGTGCAAACACTGGAAAAGTGAAAGCTCTGCCGGGTTACGCCACGGTATTTAATGTGCAAATACCTCATACTCCGCGGTACCCAACACTCAGCACCCACTGACCCACCATGCCACCATGCTGCCAGCGCAAACAACAACAAATTGCGTCGTTTGCCAAATCAACCCTGCAGACAGGACAACAAACATGCATATCTGAATCGGTGGGTGGCTCGTTGACGATACCGGTGACGGTGGTGGTGGAGCAATAACAACCGACACTTCAACAGCCGCACGCAATTTCCGTTTTGGATACTCTCCTGGTACAGGATTAAAGCGAGCCCTTCTTCGGGGTTTTAATTAAAATGCATCTGCCGGATTCCGGACGAGATGAGAGATCTGGCTGTCATTAGCAACATGTTGCTGGGAGCAGCCACCAAGCCACCAGAGCAACCAGAGCAACATCACAGCCAATGACATTTGTGTAATTTAATTTTATTCATTGCATAACTCACATAGTTAGCAACTCGAATGGCCTAGGCCCAAGGAAAAGGGCTGACACAGCCCCAGGAGAGACACACACTGGCACACACGCACACTTGAGCAATCAAACACTCTGGTGCACTTAAAGAAAAGAATCAAAATTGAAAAGGTACTTTAAAATCGGTTGAAAGTTCATTTAAATTTGAAACAAAAACCGGACTAAACTTGAGTATATTTTGTTCATAAAGAAAATAATTAAGGAAAATTTAATGGACAATATTTAAATACAAAAATAAAAATGGTGTATCCAATAATATTTGTATGATTATAATCATAAATATAATTATAAACTAAGCTTTATTTTATAAAGATCAAACTTAGATCATTTTTTATATCTTTCTTAGCTTGTCACAGATTTATAATTTCCCTCAGTGCACACCCACACTCCGCTCCACTTCAGTTATGAGAGTCGGCATAAAAATAATTACATAAACTTTATGCCCTTGCCGTCTGGCCGTTCTTGTACGGGTCTTTCCACCCTCGATAATGTCGCAATACGCCCACGCCGGCCCGTTACCCTTCCCGTTGCGCCACTGCAGACCGACCGCACAGTTTTCAAAACAGCAAAACCAAGAGCGGTGTAAACACTCTGCCCGCCGGCATTCTGCCTAGCTAGACCCACTAGACACACACCGCTGGATGGTTCAGCTTTAACATGATTTGTTGGATTTGGCGAAAGAGATTTCCTAATTCCATTTGCCGGGTCTACGTCGAAGCCTTTTTGGGGGTGGCTTACTCCAAACTTCGGATAGGTCTTAAAATGTGCTGGATCGGTGGAGTAGAAATCGATCTGAGAAACTGGGATATGGAATTAAATACTAAATTAAGAAAATAAAATAAATTCTACAATAAGATTAACTTGAAAGAGTTTTTAACTCGTTAATAAAGTACACATTCTTCCTATATAAATAAATTGAAAAGAGAAGAGCTCTACTAATAATTTTTAAGAAACAATTTTTATATTCAAGCTAATTTAAATGATTGAAATATATTTAAGAGGAGCAAGCAAGATTTTTCTTTTATAAAATATATCGATAGAAGCATAAATCAGTAGCTAAGGTTACTGAATTGGGTTCAAAACAGATTTCAAAACAACCCAAATTTTCACTTGTCTGTTGGAAAAGAAAACTTATTTGTATTGGTTTTTATATAGTCTCGATTAAATGACCTGATACTACGAGATCAATTTAAGGTAAAATTTAAAATGGCTCCATTTTGTGAATAAAGTAATAAAGAACACAACTATATTACCTCTTCTGTAGTTTTTCAACTCCTTTACTTTTACCTTGCCTTCCATTTGCGTTTCACCAAGTGACAACCTGAAACTAGTTGGTGTTTCCCATCATTATCAAAAAAAGATAGGCCTGCGGAGCCCGCTCAATTACAATTTGGACTTGTACTTGAAGTTGCCTTGCGATCCCCGCCGCCAGAGTATTTCATTAGGGGACCCCGTCTGATATTTCTTAACACTTCATTACGGGAGCGCCATTAGTTGTCGCTGTGACTTTGATATGGCATTGTTGTGTCTTCCTCGCATTAGGCCTTGTCGCTGGCTGTGGGAACGCGCCGAGTTGATGGGCACGCGCAGAGGCGGTCATAAAGCTGGAGAGAGAGCTCGGCACTTGGCCGTAACTACTCCACTTTTTTGGTCACCCAAATGTGGCAGCGTGAGCCGATCTCTGGGTCGTTACACCCGTGGCCACAGAAGAGCGAATCCGCCTGATGAGCATGTATGCAAATGTGGAGCATATTGCTGGCAACTTCCTAGGCTTTTTGTTGTTTATTTAAAGACTCTGCACGCCTCGTTGGACGGAGCCACATGTTGACGAAATCCATGGCCAGGGAACCACATCAAAGCACGAGTAGCTGGAACGCCGCGGATGGAGGCGAGCATTTCGAAATGGGAAGCCCAAAGTACTCTGCACGAATTCCAGTTAAATGTTCTCTTCTTCCCGGGGCGGTGTACCATAAATGTACGAGTTTATATACACCAGATCCAGTCATCGCTGGCGGCCAAGACCAAAACTCAAATAGACTCGGAACACATTTGATGCCTATTTGTGTTTGTGCTCGTGTTTGTTTATTATTAAAATCAGCCTATTTGCACTCATTTCGACTTCGGAGCAGTGCCCACGGGCACTCGGAATGGGTCTGGTTCCGGCTAAGCCCTGGATTTCGGAACGGGGCTCATAAATATGCAAGTCATTAATAGAAATATGATGTACCCAAGGTCCTGTCCTGTTCTGTCCTCATCAAAGTCAGCAGGCACCATCAACCACCATCAACAATGTGAGGATGAGGTTGAGGCGGAGTGACAGGCTAAGCGTTCCACTGGGAACGTCGGGTTAACTGGGAGGCACTGCGTACCCATAAATTGAGTAAAAATTATGCTTCATTTGATTTAACACAATCGGTTTGACTTCGTCCTCAGCTGACATGTCGAGGCATTTGATGTTGCCAGTCGAGTTGCCAAAAATCTCGCCTCGGGTCCGGGCTCGGGCCCCGGTCCTTTCAGCGACAATTGGATTAGGGCCAGGATGGCATTGATTTGCTCTAAATGGGGTGGCATGTAATCGAGCTCACTTCAGGCTCCGGCATTCCGGATTGCCTCGAGGCAGTTGATAGAGTTTGCCACTCGATTGGAGTTTGGCTGGGAATGTGGGGCAAAGGGATGATCGAAACAATGAAACGGGGAAGTGGCATTCCTCTGTCAGGACATGGAAAGTTAGCAAAACCCCGAAAAATATTCGACTAATTCGAATCTATTTTCCTACAATTTAGATTTAATTTAAACTCACTTATTATAATCTTCTTAGTCGTTAAATAGTTATAAATGTAGTAACATATGTAAATAAATTTATTATTTTACCGCATTCGCTTAAAGACACTTGATAGTAATGGCCAATAAAATATTTGTCCATGTCAGTACTTCATGTTTTTAGTTTTACATCATATATAATATAATATAATATAATCTAGTCGATCTCGTTATAGATTCGAGAGCACAAAACTAGAAAATCAAGTTCAGCAAATAAATTATAAACTGAATCGACATCGATCTACATGAAAATACTTTTCATATTCCACATGATTTCAACGCCCCTCGTGGGTCCCCGCCTCCTGTTGAGATCTATATTCTGGGGCCATAATAAACACATTGTAGTTTTCGGGGGTAAGAGGTTCGCCTTTGAGCTGCCCACCCCCTCAGCCCCCCCGCCAGATCCCCTTTACTGATCTGTAAACGCTAATATTTCCGCTATTGGCAGCGATTTCTTTCACTTAACCGCGGGCCACTGCAGCTTGCACATGTTTTATTTTCCACCGCCACACTTTGCTCTCAGCCTGCCATTTACCCCTTTTTCTTTTCTTTCTTCCTTTATTATTTTTTTATTTTTTTGCCTGGCCTATCTCTGTTTTCTGTTTTTTATTGACAGCCTGCTGCTAGCCAGCGGCTGCAATTGCAACATCCGCACATGTGGCCAGCAGGTGCACAGAGAGAAATTGACGGTGCTGTGGGTTCTGACTAGCTCTTTTCTTGCTTCAAATGTTGCACAATGGTAAGCAAGATGATTTGAAAATATCAGGACTTTTTAAATTAAATATTAAATATTAATATTAAATATTTTAAATATTTCAGTATTAAAAATCAATAATTAAACTAACAGATTGTATTTGTAGAAATTTCTGTATCTTTTCCTGGTCAGGTGCATTGCTCTTCCTTATTTCTCCCTGTGCAGATCTACTTCTGCCTCGGCTTTTCCTGTTTGCTTGCACCGCAGCAATAGCAACAGTAACAGCAGCATCAGCAGCACCAGCAGCAGCAGCAACATCGGCAGCTAAGGAGCATTGTTATTGTTTATTGATGCACTACTTTGCGCTATTTTCGTGTGGCAACTGAAAATGCAACCTCAGCAGATGGCGATGGCATGCTAGTGGGCGTCCGAGATGAGAAGCAGAGAGTAGCAGCGTCCAGAAACCAGAAACCAGAATCCAAACTACAGTTGCAGTTGCAGTTTTTTGTGGCCAGATCTAAAAATACTTGTTAATAAATTGTTCTCCTCAACGCCGTGGCAGATGCAGATTTAACGAACAGTTTTCGGGAGGAGCAACAAAGAAAAGAAAGGCGCTTTTCAATTAACCGGCTTCAGTTTTGGCATTGCTCAAATTACAAAGCTGATTATTAGACTTTTCAACTGCAACTGCAACTGCAACTGCAATTGCAGGGAGCCCAGAGTTTTATTGAATTGTCAAGTTGCAGTGCTGCAGATATTGCAACTGCCACTGCCACCGATGTTGCCTTTTCCTGCCAATTACTGCTCCTGCTGCCGCTGTTGCTGCTCCCGCTGCTGTTACTGCTGCTGCTGCTGCTGCTGCTGTTGTTTGGCAATTTTCAGATACTTTTTCTTCAATTACGTATACGACCTGGTTGCTTAGTTTGTACCCTCTCCCTACTTCCCCCTCTTCCTCTCTCTATCGGCGAGCTGTGGGCCGTTTCTTTCGCTTTATGTCGCATGTAATTAGTCACGATGTTGGCAGCAGACATACTGCAGGCCAGGCTCTCGCAGATGCTGCCGTCTGACTTTGGGTGCCATTCCCTGCACTCGATTCTTGAGCTCGGCGTCTTGCGACTTGCAACTTGCGACTTGCGACTTGCGACTCTTGACTCTCAAACTGTCGACTGTCGATGCCGCCTGCCTTTGTTGTTTTCCGTGGCGAATACACCGAAAAATAAATAAATATAAATAAAGGAAAAGAAGATACACGGATGACCCTTTATAGAAATATTAATATTATTATATTTTCTTAGAATAATTGAATTGCCTGAATCGAAATCGGTTCCTTCTTAATTTCTTTTAATAGTCAAGTGTTAACTGTTTTTTCTTGTGTACTGCTACAAGTTGGCCAGCTACATCGGCTGCGGCTAAAACAAACTCTGGCCCAATCGCGGAAGTGTGAATTGCCAGCGTCTCGAGGCTCAGGCTCAGTGCCAGTCCCAGTCACAATTGATGTTGTCCTCAGAGCAAACTGCAGCGTAATTAGGCCAATTAGCCGGCAAAACTGCTCATAAATTACACAAAAACTCCTGCAATTTACTGCTGTCATCCTGGACCTTCCATCACCACTTTCCGCGGCCCCATTTAGCACATTAGAGGAGCAGGCGCAGGAGAACCTCTGTAATTTATAGACACATGCAGTGCTGGGAATAATCGAGTATTAATCAAAGCACAGTTAATTTTTAAATTGGAAAAAGTGGTAGGCCCCCCCCCACCTCCTCCCGAGGTGAGGAGGGGAAACTGGTTTCTCGACTCCAGCCCAAAACTTCTGCTAACTCATTACGCGCCAACATCAAATCAAATACGAAACAGAAAATATTTCAGTTTCTGAGTCTCGGCACTTGAAAACTTGTATTGCTGCGTAATGCTCCCAACAACAAGCAGGCGAAGAAGGTTTTTAAAAAACAGTTTCTTGTTTTCCTCCCAGCTCTCGCTCTGGCTCTCACTCGCACTCGAGACCCTCCGTATCGCGCACTTGAATCTGTTACGCAAATGCGCGTAATGCGCATGAATTCGGACGGATAACGCTCGGCGGATATATGTTTTGTATATATAATCGAGATACAGGTATACAAGGGGGACAGGGAAGCGGCCGAGAGGCCTTCAGCCGCCGCGTGGGCCTTGACAACTGCTCAAAGTGAGGAACTTGAGCTGCTGCTGCCTACCAGCAACATCACCAGCAACATCGGCAACAACCTCGGCGACAACGTCGAGTGCCTTCCAAGTGGACAAAGCGAAGTAAAGTTTACAAAAATGTGGCCCATAAACTTGAGTTTAGAAACCGTTTTCAGCGCACAAAACACACCCAATAAATTTCTGGCTGGCAGTGCACATGTGCACCCACCAAGTGGAGTAGATCGCGTCGTAGGAAACTCTGACATTTGCAATTAGCCGAGCTGCAAGCCATGGCTTGGTCTCTTTACTAAAGTTAATAATAATTTTTATAGCTTGTACTTGGGAATAGCAATGGAGCCAAGTTATTCCCTTCAAGAACCGATTAGCCAGGGCTCTAAAAAAGAGTTTTGCCAAACATCTGGAACATCTTCTTACCCACGGCCAATAAAGTCTCTCTTATTTCCCTTTCCATATTGCCTGCTCGCCACTCGGTGGCCATAAACTGCTGTTTGGGTTTAATGATTTTACAGAATGGTTATAAAAACTCATTTATGTGATATTAATGATCCTAATGCACGGCACATAAGCGCAACATGAAAATCCGGCACAAATCTGGACTTTTGATTGCCCCAGGGGCGGAATGCGGAACCGGCTCGATGTGAGATCTCCCCGGGAAGATAGCCTGGAGTTCAATGCTCCGATCTGATCCGATACGATACGATCCTCGGATTGGCATCAATCGCTGGCCATGTTATGAAATCCATTTCCATTGTCAAGTCAGCCCCGATTGACGGATGCACTGAGACAAAAGCATGTGGCCTGCATCCAGTCAGACAATTAATCCCGCCGGTAAGTACGGCACAAGGCGAGTGCATAAATTCAATTTACGTGCTGCGATCCCCGCTGTCACACAATTTGCAATCAGCCGGGGCAAAGCCAGAGCCAGAGCCAAAGCCAAAGCTGAAAACGCGACGTGTTGGGTAATTTGGAGAATTTATGACAGGCATTATGGCAACACTGGCTCACGCTGATCGCCATTGGTAGTACGAAGTAGTACTGGGTACTGGGTAGCCATGCTTGGCTGTCTGCGTGAAATTCTGAGAGCGGCCGCCCCAAAAGCCCAAACCAGTTCCATTACTGTACACCGTTTTTCCCATTTTCCTCTCCTTTCTGCGACTCTTTTTGTTGCGCTTTTTGATATTTATGCAACGCGCTCGGCTTTTCGATTACTCACGCTCAACTGGCCGCCGCAAGAACGGCTCGCCGGTCGTGAATTTTCCAGCTACCAACTGCCGCCGCGGCTACCAACTCCATAATAAGTCACTGGCAGGGGATTCCAGCAAAAAATTAGAGATGCCAATTATACAAATGGTCAGACATCCGAATGCGAATCCGAATCTGAGTCCGATTCCGAATCCGAAGCCGGACTCGACTTGTGTTCATGTGATGAATATCATGTATTCTCTGAGAAGATTTCGCAATTTAAGTTTTAATTAGTAAACGAGACACATTTGATCATAAAATTGACAGCATCAGTTACCTGCTGCATCTCGAAAAACACATAAAATTATGTTTACGATCTGGACATCGCATAAACGCAATCTATCGGGCTTGATGCCAACGTCTAAAGCCTAGACCGAGTTGGTGGTAAATTGTCAAAACGGTTAGGCGAGTGCTCTTGGCCAGTTTTCCAGTTTGACAGGCCGACAAAGGTGCGGCTTTGCCAGAGGAGCGAGAGAGCGATCGAGTCGCGGTTTGATTATGGCAGAAACCGAGCCGAAACAAAAGCGAAAAACGCTACGGCCAAGCTCAAACTCAAACTCGAACTCAAATCCCTGACGCTTTTAAATTGGTTTCTTGCCAGCTGCCCGGCTGCCCAAATGTCAAATGCAATTGTCTTGGGTGGATCCGCCAGAGAGGCTTGGGCTTTGGGCGGACTCTGCGAGTCCAACTTTAATTGCAAAACGGGAACGAAGGCCTCGGCTATCCCGCGAAATGCTAAAGTTGAAGGCGGCTGGGTGTGGCGGTGTCGAGTACACAAAGGGAATTAAGTAGGACTTTTATTCTTATTCATCTAAGCTCGATCTATGGCTGTGCGTGCAGAATGCAGAATGCAAATGAGCCACAGCGGAGGACAAGCAGGCATTGCGTATACGAAACGTTGGACGGGGCAGAGAGAGAGAGAGTCCACAGCCCTCAGCTCAATTCAATTAAGTTGTTCGGGAAATTGGCCACGGCTACGTGTTGGATTTTCCTCACTCTCTGGGACACTGAGATAAAAGTTAAAATCCTAGACTTCTATACTATACTTTTCTTTTCCTAACTTCAGATATTTGAACGAGCTTAAACATATATCTTGTGAAGTAAACTCTTTATTATTCGTTTCTAATTTGATATGTAATTAAGGTATACATTTTCACAACCCATTTGCTTGCAGTGTGAAGTTCTTGGCTTTAGCAATGCAAATAAATCATCGTGTCGATGCATTTTGAGCTCTCGGACTCTGCGAGGCCGAGGAGTACGTGATGCCAGCGCACCTTCGTGTCTGCTGGCTGGCCAATTACATATTTGTTTTGGGCCTGGGCCGAGCCGGGTCCAAGTTTGTGGCCCTGTTCGTGCACAAGTGCTCCAGTTTCCCGCCGTTTCCTATGTGGTTCTGGGTCTGGGTCTCCTTCGCCTTCTCGCCGCATTACCGTGCGATAATACCGCAATTCATCATTATTTCCTCGTTTTCTCGAACAGCGCGCTTTAGTTTTTCTCCGTAATGAAAGGGTTCCGCTCTCGAGTTCGCTGCCCCGCTTCCCGTGATGTATTGGCAAGTCAAGTAGTAAAAACATCGAATAAAGCAAAACGCTGGCTGGCAGTTAGCTTAGCGGTTCTTCCGCCTAATCTCTGCTTGTGATTCCCATTGTGTTGGTCCCATTGCATGCCCCCAGAGGGGCGTGGCGGCGTTCCCAATTAAGCGTTAACTGATTACAATTTTAACGGCGGTCCGAGGCCGCCGGCCAAGATTGCATTGCCCAAGATCCGAGCTCATTAGCCGGGCCTAAATCTATAAGGGAAATTACAGCAATTGGCAGTTGGAAAAATCGAAAGAGTTGCCGTTGCTATTGCCCGAAATGAAAAGCGCGCGGAATGCCATCTAAGCCAGATAAGCGACTAAGCCCGGTCGGACTGACCAAGTCCGCCGAAAAGGAGCCACAAATTTGCAAGCCGCAAATTTAGATCAATAAAGAACACGCAGAGTGCAGGCCCAGCCCAAAAAAGGAGCTCCGAACAATGGCCGAAAACAACTGCTGGCTGCTGACCTCAACTCCCTGGGAGAGTGTGTGGGTGTGAGTCTGCTGTTCTGTGTGTGTGTGTTAGCCAGTCCAGCCTCCTGCCTCTGTGTGTGTGTGTTTGTTGGCCCATTATGGCGCCTAACGTACGAACGGCGAGTGGCGTAGCCTGGTCTCTCTGACATTCAGAATGATTGCATCACGAAGTACAAATTTAAACAGCGATTACCCCAGCGCCGCCCCCGCAACTTGGGCCGCGGATGCTGTCCATTCTTTGTCAGTACACTGAAAAACAAAAATTAATAATAAGGCTTGCCAGAAAAATACATAAATATTTAAAATTTAGACCCAGAAAAAATGTCACTTCATTGGGGAAATCCAACACCTTAACAAAACGCTGCAGTGGTCAAAAATTATTAATTCAGGATTAATTTTTTAACTGGGAGTAAAAATATAAATATAGGAAGTAATATAGGAATTCTAAGTCCAATGCCTGCCGCACATTCTACATAATCAAAGTAACAGATTGGTAACATTTTAATCTATTATTCTCGTTTTTTATAGTTAGTCATTTTTTAGGCTAGCTATTTTAAAAAATTATTACAAAGTATATTATAAAACATATCGAGACACTTTGTTCTTTTTCTCTCAAACAAAATATCATTGTATAGCCTTATAACCCCTAGTTCATAGATGTACATTAAGAACTCTTAAAGATAACATCATACGTACTTCCTTCTTTTATAAGGTTTCTCCTAAATCTACTTACTTAATACTGTGTAGTGCTTTGTAAATAAAAAAATTTAATTTCTCTCAGTCCAACGGGAATTGTAAAGAATGAACGGGGAGTTGGTGGGCTGGTAATTTTTATTAACGCTGCTAAATGCACGAGCCGCGCAGAAAAAGGAAGGGAAAGCGAGCTATGGAAAGAATGCCGACTATGATTAAGCCGAACGAAAATTATAAGTTTCCTTTATGTCGCTTTAATTGATGCGGCTGCGGCTCCGGAGTCCGGATGCCGAGATAAAGGCCTCTTTGCTCGGCTCGTTAGCAACATGTTGCCAGATACACACCACGCGGGCCCCAGATGCAAATTGCATGTACAAATATTGTGATGGCCCGGGCACCGGCTCTATGATTTATTCGCCATAATTTTATGCAAATCGGACGGCCAATGTGTAATTTAATGCGATTTCGTTGTAAGTGCCGCCAACGGACTGCACTCGCTCCTCATTTGCCACCTCCGATGCGATCCGTCGCCATGCCATCTGCACCATGTCCATCCCACCCCCAGTTGGCATGCAATTAAAAGGCAGTGGCGTAGACACAGAGGGGATTTCGAGTACCAGCAGTCTTAAGATAAAAAATATGACTTATATGACAGCTATTAACATTTATATAGTACGCTCAAAGATGTGGCCAAGACCCCCCTGAAAAGTATAAAGCGTCTGCCTCTGAATGAAACCAAAGTCAGAAGCAAGTTGCACTTGCGGTCGCTGCACCAGCAACATGTTGCCGCTAATTGAGGCAGCACTCCGGTGACAACTTGCAATATTTCCATTTCCATGCGGTTTCTGCCACCAGCAGCTGCGGTCGCCCCGTGCGGGGGTGTCGTGGTAATTGACCAACTAATTGCCGCAAATTGGGCAGAACTGTTTCGGAGATAGGAGCAATTACTGAGGCGTAAAGATCAGATGGAAATGTGATCTGGCTCGGGGTTTTCACAGCCAGAAAAAATAAAATTTTCCTGGGACTTTAAATTGCTGGGATTGCAATAAAAATGGTATATTTTATAAGAGATATATTTCAGTAACATAAAAATTAAAGTAAACTATATTACATTGATCATTTGTTTGTATTTGCTTAACAAGAGCTATCGTCTGTTATATTTTATCATCACGGATTTATTTGCATTCTAAGTAATTAGAAGTAGAATTCCCGAAAAATAATTGAGACTCTGATAGAAGAAAATAACTCAACTTATTAACTTTATACATTTCGATTGCGTTGTTACGTCTTCTCTTTGGACCCAACTATTCTATTTTAAACCTGGGAATCTAAATAAGAAAATTAACATAATTCTTATATTAAATGCAACAAAAACTATGACACAATTAAGCACTCCAATGCGCTGATGTGTTCAGAGTCAGAATTGATTAAAATCGAACACAGACAAGGGAAATATAATGATTCCACGTTGAGAACTTTAATTTGAAATGCAAATTAAATGCATTAAATACATTTAAATCAGTCATAAATTATTGATAAAAGGTTTCTCTCCATATGCTAGAGCTGCATCCCCTGGAAAGTTGAAGCTTTTTGAATCCAGTTTTTCTACCGCTTGCACTGATCCCATTTATATGTATTATTATTGCCTTATCGACCCCCCCGACTTCCTTAAAAAGTTATTTTATAAGCAGCTTTGCTGTTTATTGTGTTGTTTGTTTGTTCCTTAACAGTCTGAAGCACTTTCCCTCGGCGAGCGTTGACAGTTGGAAGTGGCTCTCGAAGCGATCCGGAAAAGTGCCTCCGAATGCAGCTGGCGGCTCCCTACGGAAACTGCCGGATCGGAGCGGTAAGGGAGATACCGCCAAAACCCCCGACTTGGCTCTGCGGCTATAGTCTTTGTTTGATCGGGCAAAGCACTCGACGTCATATCAGCCAGAGCAAACAAAAATGCGGGGAGTTGAGTGGAGTGCGTAGACACTCGGAGAAAAAAATAGGAAATAGCTTTCCAATAAAAAATTATTGTATATAATTTAAAATGAAATAAAATTCCATCGTAACAAAATTGTAAATAAATCAAATGAATACTTTTTTCATGCTGAGAATGTATTTAAATTACAACTATTATATTAAATACTGAATATTTAGTTCTGTGTGTTCCAAAAACAAGCCCACCCGAACCCACCTGGTGCAGTGCAATCAACCCTCCTGCCCAGGGGCTTCGTTCCTCTTATCGATTGCATTCTATGCAACGTTCCCGTTCCCGTTCCCGAACCCTCACCCACACCCACTCCCGCCCGACCTGGCATTCATCGTATTCATATCAGCGATGCACTCCCCGTGTGCCCCAGTTCCAGGGGGGCGGCAGACGGGCGTGGCAGCGCACTCTAATTGGAGTAAATTATGTTTACACATTCGGCCGTCTCCGCCTGCAATTGGGTCACCGCAAACCAGATTGGGGAGGAGGCCAAGTGCTGATATGAAAGGCATTCCGTGTTGGGGCTCGGAGTTCGGGTTTACATAATTAAGAATGCAGGGAAACCACTGGTGATGCCGATGCCGATGCTGATGCTGGGGGAGCGTGTGGGGTCTTATCTGGGGAATACGTAATTAGTTCTCGCGGGTCTCGGGTTTTCGAAATGGAAAAGGTATCTAATGGGCGGCAGGAAATGCAAGCAGGAGTTATGAGTCGCTGCCGAGTCCCAGATAGAGCATCTCAACAGGTTTCGTGAGTCCATGAGTCACAGCCATGAAAATTACAGGTACAGGTACAGGTGCAGCCCACGCGGATCGAGGGTCGGGAAAACCAGCCGAGGCACCCTAGCTATATATAACTACACTCGCTGTATGCTTTCCTTCTGTAATTGCAATCGGCTTCTGCTGGGTTTTCCCGCCGGGAGAGCCAAAGCTCAGCTCAAAGCGCTTTCATTATCAACTGGTTCTCCGGAGCATAGCGGCGGCGAGTTCTGGAACAGGTTATCTAGACGGCAGCCCCAGCTTCGGGTGCTCACCCGCGCTGCGCTGCTCATATGCTCATGATCGGTTTCGCAATGATCAGTGTTTTAGCACAGCTGAGAACGAGCTGATCGGCGGCTCGGACGAATAAATTAAATCGAGTTGAATAATCCCTCAAGGAGCAGCAGATAACAAAGATGGCGGGCAAAGCCAGTAAGTGGGGCGGGGCTGTGACTGGGCGCCAGTTCTCTCACCATTCCGCACTTTCGCTTTCTTCCAGTTGTCCTTCTCCTCTTAGCGGCTTCCCAACTCCTGGCCGCCCAAAACTATAACCCAGGGTATCCGTACCAAAACCAAAACCAAAATCAAAATCGGCAACAACAACAGTACAGCACGAAGCAACAGGACTACTATCCGCAGGATGTACAGATCGGATTGAGATTTGGAGGCGGACTGGATGCACAGCAGCCAGAGACTATAGACATGAGTCGGCGCCCGACTCCAGCCCCAGTGGCCGCCAGCCGCCCTTCGGTCACCCCCAGCTACATGGACCGCTTCAGCTCGAAGCTCTTCCAGAAGATCGCGACGACGAGCGCGGGACGCGACCTGGTCTACTCCCCCGTCTCCGTGCACGCTTTGATGTGCATGATCTACGGAGTGTCGGTGGGCAAAACCCTTCGGGAGCTGAAGGAAGCCGGGGAGTTTGGTGAGCAGATACCTGCGGCTATGAGCTTCAAGGAGTTGATTGATTACGAGAAGGGTCTGGGTCTCGCTGAGCTGACCATAGCCACTAAGGTTTACTACAACAGACAGCTAGGCGATGTCAATCCCGGCTTCCCTGATTTCGCCCAGAGCTACTTCCGCGCCGGCATTGAGGCAGTGGACATGGACCAGCCCAAGAACACGGCTGATCAAATTAATGCCTGGGTGTCGGACAGCACTCACAAAAAGATCCAAAACTTGATATCGCAATCCGAGCTGAGCTCCCGGACGGAGGCCCTGCTGGTGAACGCCATATACTTCAAGGGTCGGTGGGAGAACGAGTTCGCCACCATGGACACGCTGCCCTACGCGTTCCACCACTCCGACGGCAGCTCCTCCAGCGTGGCCATGATGTACAACGACGATATTTACGGGCTGGCTGATATTCCCGAGCTGGATGCCACAGTCCTGGAGCTGGCCTACAAGGGCAGTGGCACCAGCATGCTGATCCTGCTGCCCAAGCAGACCAACGGCCTGGCGAACCTGGAGCGCCAGCTGGACAGACCCGAGTTCGATCTTAACCATATTGCCGCACGAGTGCGCCGCCAGACCGTCACCGTGCGAATCCCCAAGTTCCGAATCGAGTTCGAGCAGGACATGTCTGTTCCCCTGCAGCAGCTCAACGTCCGGCAGATGTTCTCGGACCAGTCCCAGATTATCAACATGCTGAACAAGAAGGTGCGTGTGGAGAAGGTCCTTCAGAAGGCCTTCATAGACGTGAACGAGGCGGGAACCGAGGCCGCGGCAGCTTCATGTAAGTCCTTGCTGCCTATTCAAAGTCTAAAGGCCAGTTAACAGCCCCTTTTCCTCCCCCACAGATGCCAAGTTTGTGCCCCTGTCGCTGCCCATGAAGTCCCCGGAGTTCACTGCCGACCATCCGTTCGTCTTCGCCATCCGCACCGCCAGCTCCGTGCTGTTCATTGGGCACGTGGAGCACCCAACGCAGATGGCCCCGGGCACCGACGCCCTCAGCAAGGCCACTGTCAGCCCCAACTACAAGAGGGGCTAGTGACTTCTTGGGTCACCGGTGAAGTTCGAAGTCTCAGCAGCTGCATTTTTTTAAGAGCGAAAACAAAACAAAACAATAAAGTCAACACACATATTTATGGAAAATTGCACTTCGATAACCTTGCGCCGCCGCGCTGATAAGACCGATGCGACCTCCTATTCCGCCTCAGAATCGGATTCCTATTCCGTCTAAGATTCATATTCCGATACCGCCCAGCAGTGCCTTTTCCCAGCCGAGTGCGATTCTGGATTCCCAACGGATGGTTTTTGCCCGCTCGCCGCTGTAAGTTGGCAAACCAGTTTGGGAGCCAGCGCCACAGCCACAGTCACAGTCACAGTCAGAGGCACAGGCACAGCCCCAGCCACAGTCACAGCCACTGCTATGGCAGTAAATCAAAGGCGGATTTCTCAATCATTTTTCAAAATGAGCAAAACTTCCTCATGCGCACTAGATCTGTATTCGGTGTCAAGAATGGAAAAGCGGAGAGTGCCGAGAAGGAGCCACTGGGGGCGGGAGCAGGGCGTCAGGGAACTGTGAGACAACGAGATGAGTAATTGAAATACCCGCTGAAAGCTGGGCATAATTAATAGCGCCATTCAAGGTTGCCTACACAAGCAGAAAAATGCTGTAAAAACCAATGCTTGATCATGGAATATATGCAGGGTTATCATAGGTTCATAATTTAAAGGAAACCTGAAACCATCTCTAAATGTTCTGTATTAATTCCAAGATAATTCCAATTCCAATATAAAGCCATATATTATTATTATTTCTGTTGTAAAACAAGGATTAATAAAGATTACTTGAAATTGTGTAAAAAAAGCTTTTATTAATTGTTTTTTTTTTATTCTGGATAATAAAATTCAGGATGAATTCTTTAAATCCAGAAATAAAGTTCCTGGAATTAAAGCATTATAAAGAATGCACAAGAATTGAATTTATTTCTTTTTTTTCCCGAAACATATAATATTTTAATTATAAATATTTGTGACAGTTTAAAAGAAGTCATTTAGTCTTATCTGGAATGCCTTCATTATTAATAAATAATATAAAAAGTATCATTTAATGAAATGACTTCTCAGTAACTGCACTCGTTTTAATATTATGTTTCTTTTTAATAAACCAAACTTTTCGTGATAACGACTTCTCAGAATTTTTTCACATTAACGTATAATATAGTTAGTATATTAAAGATTACGATTGGTATTTCTTTCCCAGCATGGGAATATTTTCCAGTGCTGCGAATTGAATGAGAGGAATGACTGGGAGCAGAGTGAGAGAGTATCTGAACTTGACTTGAACAGATCAATTCTGCCGCTCTGTTCTCGCTCTCAGTCTCTTTGGGAATTTCGGAACTCTCCGGCTCTCCAAAAGCCCCATATCACCGACGGATTTCAATGCCGAGCTTTGGCTGTGGCCGCGTAGCTCCCTAATCAATGACCTCAATGTCTCAATATAATTAAAATTTCCATGAATGAACGCGTAGCTTGGCTGTGTGTAAGCTGGATCTCCGGCGTTAGTCGAAGCTCGGAATTCCCAGAAACGAGAACATGACCTGGAGACTATTTCCCGCCCTGCTCGTGACACTGGCCCTAGCTCCACCGCTGCCAGTCGACGCCGGGCTCTCCACCAGCTCGAACCACCGCTTCGGTCTGCGCCTCAGCACCAGGCTGGGACTGGGTCAGCAAGATGCCAATGTGGTCGTTGCCCCCCTGATGGTCCAGTCAGCCCTGGGACTGCTCTACGCGGGCAGCACTCCGGGGCCTGCCAAGGAGGAGCTCCGTCAGGCCCTGGAGCTGCAGCACGCCGGCAGCCCAGGAGAAGCGGTCCAGGACATCCAGAACATGCTGACCCACCTCAAGCAGAACGCGGCTGTTGGATGTAGGCTGCGGTTGCTCAGTGACTTCTACACGCAGCAACGCTTCACCTTCAGCTTCCGCGAGGAGTTTGAGGCCCAGGCCTCGCTGCTCGGAGTCGGATGCCATCGCCTGGCCTGGGAGAGCGCCAGCAAGGCGGCCCAGGACATCAATTACGAGTACCTCAGCCGCAGCAACTTCAGCCTGGGGGAGCTGGTCAGTGGCTCGCAGCTGGAGTCCCTCTCCGAGCACGGCACGCCCTTTCTACACGTCTCGGCGCTGACCTTCCGCGCTCCCTGGGCGCAGGCCTTCGATCCGGCGGAGACGCAGAGCATAAACTTCTTCGCCCTGGGCAGCCGGCCCAGGCTGGTGGAGTCCATGTTCGGTATTCATCGCTACAGATACGCCGAGGTACCGGCCCTGGATGCCCAGCTAATCGAGGTTCCGTTCGCTACCGCCGACCTGCGGCTGCTCGTCATCTTCCCAAATCGCGCCGACGGATTGGCCCACCTGGAGAGGAAGTTGGCGCAGTCCGATCTGCAGCAGCTGAGAGGACAGCTGGAGGAGCGGAAGGTGGCCTTAACCCTGCCCAAGTTTAAGATCCTGGTCCACACCCAGCTGACGCCAGTGCTCAAGGAGGTGAGTTTAAAATTAAAAGTCTATTAGCGCTTTTAAAAATACAAATAATGATAATAAATAAATAAATTTATCCTAATCCATTCGTTATATATGAAATATTGCATTCAATTGTGATTCCACTGTTACATCACATGATCTATATATGATGTATGTGATGCAACAATGAAATCATAATTGAATCCAGTATTATCATCAATTAAAGTATTATTGTTATACATTTCTATTAGTTTCTGTTTTTAATAAATAAGTAATTTCCAATTGATGAAACTAAAACTAACTCCCTTGTGCCGCAATCCCTCTTTCAGCTGGGCCTGGCCAAGCTCTTCACCTCGGAGATCCAGCTGAGCGAGGTATTCAGCTCCCTCCTGTCCAGCTCGGCTCCTCCCTTGGGAGCTGTGGTGCAGAGCAGCCTGCTGGAGATCCAGGAGGAAGGCGGCAGCGCCGGCGATCCATTCTGTAAGTGATCTTGGCTCACTCAGGCTTAGAGGCAATTTAACCCCAACCCGTTTCTATTGTTCTTTCACGTAGCCTTCGGGGATCTGTTCCGACGTGCCCTGCCCCTGGTCATCAATCACCCGTTCTTCTACGCCATCGGCAACGACAAGACCCTGCTGCTGGCCGGCCACATCGTGGACATCTGAGTTACTTAATATACGATTCCAATGCTAGCTCTAACCAGGGTTATCGCCTTATCAGGCCCTCTCCAATCGCTCAAAATAAACAGATTCACCCGTGGCCAGCCAAAGGTGACAAATGATTTGTAAACACACAGACGAAGCTCTCTGTTTTCGGGGCCGAGAGTTGCGTCGTCCGAATGCGACTTGGAGCAGCCTCCAGAGCCGCGCGGCGGCCGCCTCGATTTCAGTTCACATTCCGACGAGCTCGGAGAAGTCCCAAGTGCGAATCAAGCGGACCAGGAGACGCCCATCGGCTCTTTATAAGACGACCATGGCTGTCATCATCAGCTGCCTATTACGTAAGCCCCAATTAGCGATCTGGTTCGTGCACAGTGAGAAAGTCTACTGGAATTAACGGTGATTATATATAAATTGAGGCGACGCAATCTAAACCATATTTTCGAGTAAGACAAAGACCTTCGAAGACCAAATTTATTCAGAGTGTTTCGGCAAGTAACGCAACTCTTAACTCGATCATTATTATGAAACTGTTAAAGCACGATTTCCGAGTTTAATTGCAAATGTGCGAGTTTTTTTTCTTAGTGTGTGCTCTCAGTGCTCTCCACGGGGGCGGAGCTTGCGAATGAATTGCTTCTAATGCCAGGTTCCGACTCTACTCCTTTAGTACTCCTGGCGACAGTGTCGCAGGCCAAGACCTCAGGCTACGATGCCGCCGTCGATCGCAATTTGCTGGCCGCCGATCTTTACAATGCCGTTGCCGCCGATCGGCTGAACGAGAATCTGGTCATCTCGCCGGCCACCATCCAGAGCTCCATGGCTCTGGCCTTCGTGGGGGCCAAGGGCCAGACCGCCTCAGAGCTGCAGCAGGGCCTGCGCCTTGGGCCTGGGGATGCTGATGCGGTTAGCCAGCGGAGCGGCAGCCACCAGCAGTCCCTGACCCGCGACAACAACTTCCGCCTGGCCAACAACATCTACATCAACGAGAACCTGGAGTTCAAGGGCTCCTTCCGCGACGTGGCCCAGCGCCAGTTCGACTCGAACATCGACAAGCTGGACTTCCATCCGCCGTACAATAAGCGCACGGCGGACGCCATCAACCGGCAGGTGGCCACCAAGACCAACGGCAAGATCACGGATATCCTGCGCCCCGAGCTGCTCAACGATCGCACTGAGGGCGTGATCGTGAACGGAGTATCCTACTCAGCCGCCTGGCAGAAGGCTTTCCGTTTGGACAAAACCGAGAAGCGGTCCTTCCGCACCGGCAACGGCCAGTCCGTGAAGGTGGACACCATGTGGACCCTGCAGAACTTCAACTATGCCGAGGTCCGTTCCCTGGACGCCAAGGTCGTGGAGCTGCCCTACCAGAACGCCGACTTCTCGATGCTCCTGCTGTTGCCGAACCGCAAGGATGGACTGCGGTCCCTGCAGCAGTCGCTGGCGGGCAGGAATTTGCTGGCCGAGATCGGGGGTATGAGCCAGCAAAAGGTGGAGGTGCTGCTGCCCAAGTTCAGCGTGACCTTCGGCGTGAGTTTGGAGAGTGCCTTCAAGCAGGTGAGCTAGTTTTTCTTTAGAGGTTTTTTACTTTCAATATTTACTAAAATATATTAAACATCAACTTCAAGTTGGTTTAAAATTTAGAACTCATATTAGTTGCATTATTAATTGCATTTTTAACTTAAATAGCTGGGCGTCCACACAATGTTCTCTAGGGACGGCGACTTTGGCAACATGTACCGAATGTTTGTCAGCCATTTCATCAACGCTGTGGAGCACAAGGCCAACGTGGAGGTGACTGAGGCTGGTGTGGAACAGCCCCTGGAAACTGGAGGTAAGGGTGCACTATACAGTGACTACTTAAGCTTTAACATAACCACTTACTAATACATATTCTGTTTTTAAATCAGTGTTAAAGGGCCTCTTCTCGCGTTCCAAAAAGTTCGAGGCGGACCATCCCTTTGTGTTTGCCATTAAGTACAAGGACTCGATCGTGTTCATTGGGCACATTGCCAACTACGCCTATGTCTAGACTCCGAAGACAGAAAAAGTGCTAATTCTTCTGTCAACTCGATGTTTATAACAGCGAAATATCAATAAATTCGAGGCATACAAAAATAATTTAATTTATGGATCCATCGCAGGAATGACAATTAACGAGTTTTGGGAGTTTCGCGGAACGGGATTTGAATTTCTGTTTCTCTGGCACTCACCTTTCCAACTCCACGGGCATTTGATTTGGGTTATCCATGTCGGCGGGACGGGGGTCTTAGATTTATCCTTGTGTATATCCTTATCGGTGGCTTTGTATCAACCTTTGTTTTTCGCTTGATTTGCATTCACGGGACTTGGTTTTCACTGGTGACACTTAGGGGAGGAGGGACCAATGCTGCCTTCTGGCATCACACTTATTTATTTATTATCTTATTCTGCGGTTTCTCGGCCGGTTGTTTCCTTTAATCGCTCGCATAAATCAACAAAAGCCGAACCGACTGACAACAATTTGAGCTTAGGCGTTTTCAATATTGCTTGGCGCGCTCGCCGAATAATCCGCGGAGTGCCTGTGCCGGCTGAAACTGGTTCGCGATCCGAATTAGCGAATTAGCTTTGCCTTTTTCTGCGCGCGGCCTAATTGTATTTATGCATGGGTCTGGGGACATTTCGGCTGGGTTGAGGTGGGGCTCCTGTGGCAGCTCGCTTTGAAATCACCGTTGCACATTCACCGACACACACACACACACACAAATTCGCGCACGTTTGCTCCACCGATTCCTGACTCCCGGCTCCCGACTTCCGACTCCCGAATACCGATCCTCGGCACTTGATAAGCGAGAATGCGCAAAAAGCGGGGGCAGTCGCGTTCCTTTCCGTTCGTTTCGTTCAGTTCCGTCCGCGCATGCGCGCAGCCGCGTTGATCAGTCGTCCGAGGTGATCAGCAGACTAAAAGCGACTGCTGGCGCTGGCCCCAAAGACTCCGTACGCCAAACTCCGTCCAGTGCTGACAGAATATCGGGAGCGAAAATTGCTATATTTGAAAAAAAAAGAAGTTGATGGAAATTGCTTACAAATTAAAAAACAGAAGGCCTTTGTTGCTTTGTCTAAGTTTATTTTAATAAGGAATTCGTGTTCATTGTTAGTTATAAAAAAAATTGTTCTCAATTTCGCGGTCAAAATATCAAAAAATGCTTGATTCTGCACTCTTTCAAATAATGTCAAATAAAACACAAACTTTATAAAGGCTTAAATGAAACACTAATATATCTTATTTACTTACTACTATCTTATTTACATAATTCTATTTTGGAATCATTTTATTTTAATATTTTACTTCTCGGTTATAGGCAAAAAATTCATCATTACTGTAACAATTTTAAGACGGTAATTTAAAATCTTGCAGCCTGGAATCCAGATTTTAAATTGAAAAACTGATAAATTTCTAAGCCAATTATAGTAGTAATTTGTGAGGCCTAGATAATAAAAAAAAATTTATAAATCACATTCTCCGTAGTACAATTGCAAATATTGCTAAGTGCTAAAATTAAAAATAGCTAGTTCTTGCTTACAAAATGTAACAAAACATATTGTTAATAAAAAATAGTAGTTTTAGGTCTAGCCACTAAATTGCTAGCGTGGCAGCACTGACGCCGCCACCGTCGCTGTCTCTCGCTTGGGAGCGCTCTCTGTGTAAATACCGGTGGGGCGACAAAATATTGGGAACAGATCGAGGGAGCCTGGGAACAGATCTAGATGTGCTCCCTCCCGAAACTTTTGCGCTGCGTCCCTTCGTTAGAACTGCTCGCCTTTGCCCCCGACCAAGTTTCTTCGTTTCTGTTGTTGCTGCGCTTCGCGAGCGGAATTTTAAAGAGGCAAGAAGGCAGCCAGCGAGGGGCACTTGCAGCAGGTGCACGCTGCCCAGTGGCCCAGCGCAAGGCGCTGGCGCTTTTGGAACAAATGCCACAAGTGCAGTGCAAACGAGTTTCCCGCAAGCTGACAGTTCATTTAGCTAATCCCGGGATCCGGGATCAGGGAGTAATGCCTTATTATGGTTCCACTATCTGTTTTTCTCCTTTGTCTTTATTTTTGCGAGCCATTGGGCAAAGCTATGGTCACTTTGTTGTAATTATATGTATTAAAAACTTGTAGAAATGCACAATATCAAAAAAAAACAAATTGTTTGTACATTTTAATGATGTTTGTTTTGCAGAAGGCTGAGAAAAATTACCAAACTTATGGTTTCTAACTCATTTTGGTAAATCTAAGGCATCCCTTAGTTAAGTTTACCATGCAACTAACATTTTTTCAAGAATAAGTTTAAATAAATTAGGTAGGAAAAATGTAAAATGCCAACAAAATATTAAAATAAAATAAATAAAGTATTCGTTTCAACATTTAAATGGCTTCAGAAAAACTTAACCAATATTCCTTCTTTAGAACTTCAAAATATACAACAATATTTCAAGCAGAGGAATAAGTTTTTTAAGAAGTATTTAATATTTAAAAAAAAAAAAGCAAGTAAAGTAAAAGTAAAAAAACAATAATGTGGTAAATAGTAAAAATGTATCCCCTTCTGGTTTCAATAACTTTTTGAAGGCGTCTCGGCACTGAATCCACAAAATTTTTTACGATCTCAGGGGACATCTCTTCAAAAAGGAAGTGACCTCAGAAATTGTCTATTTTGGGTGTCCTTCAATGATACTGTATTATTGAATTTTGAAATAACCAGACGATTTTAATTATATTAAAGTTTGGACTTTGGGGCGCAACAGTTCAACATTGTAACTTTAACATCCTTTAAAAAAGTTGTAAACATTCGGGATTTGTGGGGCATTCTTCCGCTGTAGAATAAATGACTCAAAAATTACCCGTTTCTTTCTAAGTTAGGGAGAGATGGAAATTATCGTTCAGGATATCTAAATGTTTTCCATAAATCACCGAAACACATTACAAGGCCTTGATTCCTACAAATATATTCAAGGTTTTAGAAAAAATTATTGTGAATATACTCATTCAAAATCAAATGGCTGCTCACCTTTTCTTTTAACTGCTATAGCTTGTACTCAAAGATGATTATATTCTTTATTATTATTTGGAATACATTTGTTTAAGCATCCATCCCTACAGACTACTCTGTAATACCAAGTTCCTTTAAAAAATAGTCGGTTTAATTGGTTAATAGAGCTCAAATTATATTTATTACTTTTGCAGAAAGGACAATCATTTTGTTATTTTTTAACGTTTTAAAATTTTCTTAAATGTACCGTCGAAACACCTCTTTAGCTCCTCACATTTAATTAAACATGAATGCATGATGAATTATTGATGACTTGCCGATGAATGTAAATAACAAAACCGAGTATTTACTGGTGACAAGTTGATGAATTTAGTGTTTGTCTGATAAAACTATGATGATCGAGTTGAAATTAAATATGAGATATATAGCTGTTTTTATAGCTTTAACACGAATATGATTTAATGTGTTTTTTTTTTTTTTTAGAAAATCTAGCAATACACGAAACTTAAGATCTATAGTCAACTTGTAGCATATATCAACTCCTTTGTACTTAAGCATGGATTATGACCAACATTTGCACTGTAATTTTGACAGAAAAAATCGGAATAAGGGGCATTAACAGGGTTAAAGCGTCCAGTGGTCGTTCTCCGCAGTTGCATCGGTCTCGTTTCGGTTATTTTCCCCAACTCTTTCGCTTAATTTTTGGGGTCGCACGTTCTGTTTGTCGTTTTCGAGTTAAATATTGCAATTGACTTCGACAACATTCGGGTTTTTATGTTTCTCAGTCCAGTGTTTATTTTTGGCTTTCGAGCGGGGAAATTAAAGTGGCCGCTGACAGACCACCAGGCAATGATTATTATTATGAAATATCTCCGTGTGCTTAACTGGCTTTGTGTGACTTGCATATTCGATGGGTATATATGGCCCGGTAATTGGATTTTCACCTCGAACAATGGATTTGACACGCCTTTCAGTCCACGAGGAGAACCTCTGCCTGTGGAACTAGTGCTATTCTTGCGACCTGCCGAGACCGGTTAATAAGAGAATGAAGTTCCATTTGGTTATGTTCCTGGGTATTTCACCTATTGCTCCCATACCGAATGAAGCCTGTAACACGTCTCTCTTGCAGCTGCAGCCCTGCTCCGGAGGATCTCTGCGCACTGCCTGGACGAATGCCCGGCGGAGTTTTCCGGAAAGCTGGTCTGCGCCTACTATATGGGTTGCTACCTGGACATGGAATACTGCTCGATGTTGGCCTTTAACTGTGCCCATCTTGCCCAGAGCAAGCAGAGTGAGGATCCTTGTGGCCTTATTAGTACCATTACTATAACCTCTCTGCCTACTTTCCAGTGTTCCTGTTTGTAGCCGAGGGCACGTGTGCCAATGATAGGCTTCCCAAGTGCGAAACTATGGATACCTGATCTCTAGCGGAGGACGTCCGTATTTATTGATTGATGATTGATGATTACAGATTCAAGAGCTTAGTCTAGTTGAATGGTGCAGTGCTAAATATATATTCTATGAACTAAAACTTGACGATGTGGCCAGTAAAGTAAACCGCGTGCTTGTCGCGAATGATGAACACGAACGGGTGGTCGGCCACGAAGGTCTTCGGGTCCAAGGGCAGGGACATGGGCACCCCTGCGGCATCTGTGCGTAGTTGAAAAATTAAAAGGATTTAGTAGAGGTTAAATCTAGAAACTCCTGCTGAGACTCCACTTACAACTGGCGCCTGCCGCCTCGCATCCGATCTCGTTCACATCGATGAAGGTCTTGTGCTGCACCTTGGTGATCCGCGTGCCGATGGGCGAGTCCTGGAAAATGTTACTGAAATCGGCGGCATCCGAAAACATGGCGCTGATTCCCATCTACAGATATGTTGAGAAAATATTTAAATTTGATTTGGAACCAAGAATTTGGGATGGTCTCCCTCGTAAATTAGCCTGCCAAAGATCTTATCAGACGAGGTTCCCTGAGAGTCACACGCTGACCCTTATCCCCTCCAACCCTACTCACCTTGTGCAGCGTTGGCCTGAGGTCGGTGTCAAACTCAAACTTGAACTTGGGCAGGTAGACCGAGACGCTCTGCCACTGCCAGCGCTCCTCGAGCAGCTTGAAGTCAACGCCCTTGAGCTTCTGCTCCAGAGCCTGCAGGCCGGAGCGCTGGTTGGGCAGGATGAACCACATGGTCAGGTTGATGTTCTCGAAGAACAGCTCGATGGCCTTGGCGTCCAGCTCGGGGTAGTCGGCGTAGTAGTACCAGTTGTCGGCGAACATCGTGGGCACCTGGACGGACTGGCGCTCGCTCAGCCAGAACTCCCTATCGCGGGTGTCTTCGTCGTTGAAGGGCCGGGCCCAGCGGGCCTTGAAGTAGATGGCGTTGACCAGGGCCACGTTGGTGTCCGGCTCCAGGCTGTCCACCACTCGCTCGATCTTGTCCTGCGTCTGCTGCTTGACCCACCGGTTGATCTTCTCCACGGCCTCCGTTTCGCGGCTGAAGTCGAGCGGCTCCACCTCGGAGTCGAAGTACTTCTGGGCCACCTCCCGGAAGTGGTCCGAGACCTTTAGCTTCTCCTTGGTGTAGACCTTGTTGGCAATCTCCAGCACCGTCTTCGACTTGATGTAGGAGTGCAGCAGGTTGTGGTAGCTCTCGGCCAGCCCGTCCTTGCTCTCCTTGGCCGAGGCGTGCAGCGTCTTCTGCAACTCCAGCGCAGTCCTGCCCTCAGCTCCGTAGTAGGCCAGGCCCAGGGCCAGCTGGATGGACACCGGCGAGATGATCACGTTCTCCTCCTGCCGATCGGTGGCCAGTGTCTGGAAGAGCTCGGTGGCAAAGAGGTTGCGCTCCTTGATCGTGTTGCCATGGCCCCCCGGCCCAGAGACCAGGGCCAGCAGTGCCCCTAGAAGTATAACTGGAAAGCGACAAAGGGAGGGTTAGTTGGGAGTGGCTCTATAGGGAGTGGATCTATAACTCACTGCTCAGCCAGCGGTCCATTGCGCCTGCGTCGTCACCTCGAGACTAAAAGTGAAATGGCCAGCACCTGTCATTTATAGCCGCCGGCCAGCCAGGAATCTCGACAAAGCCACCAAGAACGACGCCGGCCCAGGCAGAGGCTAAGGCTGAGACTGAGGCAGAGGCAGAGGCCGCGGCAGAGCCTGATGCGCTTTGCATTACAAGCAGCACAAAAGAAAATCCGTAACAAGGAAAGGGTTGTCGCGTCAGAGAGAGACTTTGAATACCCTTTACATTACATTGAAATTTTTTATGCGTCTCAGAAATTCAAGTAGCTATAGGCATATGTATAATCACACACATTTCTTCTTCGTTACTATTAGAATTAGTTATTTATCAATCCAATAGTTATTAGTTATTTGATTATTGCTTGAAACATAAATTAAGCCACTTGGCAACTATATGACGAATCATAAAGTTATATTAAAGTTAAAGTTATATTTTAGCTAGAAGCAAAAAGGTGCATTAGATTGTTTATATACTAGCTTCAACCACAGATCTTAGGTGAAGTTCTCTACCAATAGTTTTTCATGTATGTATCCATTTATTTATTTAAAATAAGATTGTCTTTTTGTAGAAAGTGTTATCTTTTGATATTGCTTAACCACTTTTGAATTAAAAAATTAAATATTTAGAATAATATTATTTTTAGAATTATATTATTTTATTTATTTATTTGGAATAATTTAAGATAATTTATCGAATGTTTAAAATTTTATAGTCGATAATTAATAATATCCTTAAAGCATTTTAAGTTTTATTCTATAGATATAAATTTTTTTTATTTAGATCCTTTCAACAAACAAACTTCACATCAATGCCACTATACCCATTAGGGAAGAGAACAAAAAGAAAGAAGAAAAGGAACTGTGGGATGGTTTCGGTTCTTAACCCGAGCGCACCTGGAAATAGTGGGAAGAGTTTCCACTTTCAGTTCCAATTCTCTCTGTTTCTTTGTGCATTAGCTCTGGGACTCCTCTCTTTATCGTTCTCTCTCCGAAACTCCCAGCGTGCACTTGAGTTGTGCTCTCTCTGTGCACTTGTTGCACCATGGGGGAATTTTAGCGATATTTTTATATAAATGTATTTTTGTTTAAAGTATTCAATTAAACTGTGATGCTAATCACCGCAAACTGAACTTCATTGAGCCAAATTTTAAAATTAAAATTGGAATTTTTTTTCTAGTCTTGTTATTATTATTACTAAAAATTGTTGAATACAGAAAGTATATCATAACCCTTTGAATAAAAACTCTTAAATGCCACGCAGATGACAAGCAATTTGTGGTTGTATTGAAGTTATCTTAAATTTAACCCGATCTTTTCTTGACAGCTAGCTAGATTCAGATGATTATTATATAGAATCTGCCTAGAGATATATTTTCGATGCGTAAAGATTTATTTTAATATATATTTTAAACCTTGCGCGTTATTTTTTTATTTGAAAGAAATGGTTATAGTTTTCCACAGTGCCTTGCCACGAGATCGCTCTCCTGTCAAATTATTTACATGCTTGGGACCAGGGCCCAAAGCCAGGGTCGGCATGAGGACGAAGGGGAGGTGGCGAGGGGGCGATCGGGATTGCATTAACTCTAATTTCCCGTTTACGAACACGAAACGAAAACGTTCATGTTTTATGGCCGTTGCATTTAATGAGTTATTTTCGTATTTTCGTATTTGTTTAGATAATGCGTGCATAAACAAAGGGCGGTGGGGAAAGCAAACAGCATTGCGCATAAATTGTTTATCGAGCATCCCCATGCCCCACACCCTCGAATTTATGGAGTTTACGAAACTCGAAACACAGAGAACGAAAATCGATTCGAAATCCCAGCAGGCTCAGGTGAGAGGCGATGGCCAATTTTTTATCATTAAAGAGCCGTAAGGGGGGAGGGCTGCGCTCCGAATTATCAAAAAGTCCCGAACTTCGGCGGGGTTATTTATGCACATTTTGTGTGAAATGCTAATAAATTTTAATGGAATTTTAAAAACATGCTTTATGGACCCGTCCTGGACCGGGGTTCGTGAACGCGAGACCCACTTCCCTGGGCGTCATAAATTGGCGGCTACCGTTCCGTTCCGACTGATGGGCAGCCCCGCCGATCCTGCATAATTACGATACAGATACAGATATCGCCGCTGCGATATATCGGGGAGCTGACGGCAGCATTACAAGGCACAAACCGAAGAGCTCCCTAACACTTTCAATCGCTTCGAATCGGACTCGAACTCAAGCTCGAACTCGGAGCTGGGATAGGAGGCCTCCTTATGGAAGCACAAAACCAGATCTGGCCTAACCTTATATAATTTACAACCACAAGAGCGGCGAGTGTGTGTGTGTGTGTACTTGTGTCCTTTTTTCCTGCCAACGACCGAACGAAGAAGCGACGCTGACCGTTCTGATTGAATGATTTCACTGATCGAGACAAAACATGTTAAAGATCGTGAGATGCCGGACTCCATCTCCTGCTCCATCTACGTCTCCAGATACACACAGCAGCCGGGGACCGGGAGAGGGACTTAAGCAGGACACTGGAAAAAAATATTTACAGTTGAATCAATGTCAAGACAACTCTATTTCACTACAAAAAGAACAATAATAAGATAATATGATGAATAGGATGCGTAATGTTATTTATTATTTTTTCTTTGGTACGCACCCAAACTTTTCGCTTAAATCATTTTGAAATTATATATTAAAAACTGGAAAAAAAGCTTGCAGTTGATTCGTTGGTGTTATTCCGTCTCCGTTTACGATTATGAATTATGAATTAGAAACAATAATCTCGGTTGGATGCGCAGGCACTAACAGTGCTTAATACGGTAGAAGTATTATAAAAACTTAGCCACTTTACCAGCACTTTAAATGCAAATGCAGAATTTGTAATTTCTCTCCGTGGATCCATCATGCAACAGCAGCAAACTGCTGCCTCGGCTGCCGCTGTTGATAAAAATAAACTTGGCAAAAAGCGTCTTCCTCCTCAGAGCCCGGTCCGGGGACGCGGCTTGGAAAAGCACAAGAATGATGAGGCAGCAACACGAATTATGTGATCGCCGCTGCATCTCGTCTGCCCCCGGAGACGGTGTGCGTGCGGGTAACCCAAAACCAGTTGCTGATAGAGCACCAGGCTCAGCACCCAGCAGGGCTCGCAAAAACTCCCCAAACACCGCCAAAAACAAAAAAAAAAAAAAATAAATAAAAATAAATAAGAAGAGGAACAGAACACGGCACACAATGGCAGCAATCGCTCTCCGCCTGCCCCCAGCTGCCGCTTTTTATAAACAATAAATTTGCACATAACTAAAACAGAATACTCGACATTTGCATAGCATCGAGAACGAATCCCCCGGGGTATTCTTCGGGGCAGTGCGTGACCGAACAATTGACGGGGCGTCCAGGGGACCCCAGCTTTGAGGTCGAAAGTGAGTTCAAAGCGGGGTCATTTCTATGTGTTTAAATCAAAATGTAAGTTGAATTTCTAGCAAATACCTAAGATTATTATTAATTAAAATATATTCGCAACTGAATATAAAGTTTAACTAGTATCTTTTCAGGTTTGCCCATATTTTATACATTTTATACAACTTGTAACAAACATTTTATGCAGTTAAGCCAAACTAGCCATTACAATTACGCAAAATACAGCAACTTTCCACTGGAGACAAGAAACCATTAGGGAAACCCCACTGAAAAAGCTCATCAATACGGACACCAATGTTAAATAGATACTTTTAATGGCCATAAATTCTTATAAAATAAGTTGCTTAGACGTTAAACGAAAGTTATCCGGTACCCAAAGGTTCGGAGTTGTCATCTGCCAAGCGGTTTGGCGACCACTCAGCCGGGTCTCTCTGTCCCAAGGCAACTTTTCCACAACTATGGTAATTAGCTAAATGCCGCGGCCCAATCTAATCGACAGCTCCGGCAAGGCACTTTGGTGAAACCCGCGAGGCGTTGGTCAACTCGCCTCAGTTTTCAGTGGATCGGAAAACTTTCATTCAATTGCAGCGGCATCAAGTGAGCAGCAAATCAAGCGTTGCACGTATGCAAATGGAGTCTAGAGACTTGCCGCACTCCACACGCACAGTCGATGTAAGACAGCAGCACTCGAAATAAACTGGAAATCAGTGTTTAAATAATTTGTAAAGGTATTTTTAATTGAAAACATCGAACACATAATAAAGCAAATTGAGAGCCACATAATCCTTGGGCTTTAATTTGATAACTAAAATCGGTTATTTGAATTCTACTTAGCATTAAGCTTAAAATGATTTCATGGTTTTAATAATTCAGTAGTCTTGACTCAATAAATATAATTAATATACTGAAAGGGTGACTTGATTCAGCTTCTTTATCAAAATATATAAAATATGAAAAGACTAGAATTGAACCGTGATTGCAGAAAGTTCCTAATATTTTTTTCATAGGGGTTTTAAATATTTTCACTCTCAATATATTAACGAAATAATAATTTATGATTGTTACCTACTTCAAAGTTTAAAATTTTCTCATAGCAGCTAAAAATAATTCTTACAAAAAATACATACATATTACTCCTTGAACAGTCATTTCCACTTTAATATTAAAGACATTTCTTTTGGTGCAGATTCCTAGACGGACTCCAAAGTCCGACTGCCTCCCTGTCGGTGGCGGCGGCGGTGTCCACTTGACCAGGCGACAGACCCAACAACAACCCTCGCTGACAGGGACAAAAGCAACAACAGCTGCAACAACTGCAACACGGATGACACGTCAATCGCGCGCTGCCCACTTGGAGCGTGCGAGCCGAGGCAGGGAACTGGATTCGCCAATTCGAGCCGTTTCAGCCGCGACAAATTAAGCTGCAACGACCAGAACGACTCCTTGTACTTCCCATTAATTAGCACTAAAATAGGCACACCGGCGGAGAGCGGGGCAGCCCTGGCCTTTCGATTTCTACGAAATCACGGACATCTATCAGCGGCAACAAGCCGCACAGCGTTGTAGGCTGTCCGTTAAGGCATCTGACAGCCGCCTAAGCAGTCAATTGATGTGCCCAAAGTGGGCACAGCATCCAGAACTCAGCATCCAGCATCTAGCTTCGAGCAAGGGCAGCAGCGATCCAGCTATCCAGCGATCTAGCGATCCAACTTAATCAAATTCAATTGAAGATGTTGCCGGAGTTGACGAAGAACGCCCTCTCGGTATGATAGACAACATATCAATTTCGGGTGCCTGCCCTTTCTCTGGCTTTACACTTAAATATAAATTCAATTTTTACATTCCACACATTTACATTCCTAAGCCTAAAACAGAAAGAAAACATAAGATGACATCGATATTTTAACAATTTAAAAATTCAATACTTTTACTATTCAGAATAAATTTGCTAGATATCGCTAGATTTCCCTCAGTGCACACAGCTTGCAATATTTGGGCAACCTTCGACGTCCATTTGTCTATTGGGCAGAAATGTGTCCATCATAAAACGTCAATTAGCTGATTGAAATCAGCGCATGCGATCCGCAATTATTTCAATTTATGGCCAACAGGAAATTGCGGCTGCGGCTGCGGCAACTGTCATTGTGCAGAACAAATGACATGATCAAGATGCCATTGAGGATGGGCCCGGTATTTGGGCTGCGACTGGGACTGGCACTGGGCCTGCGATTGGGATTCGGATGCGGTCTGCGCCTCTATTGCCTTCTATTTCGTCTTCTATTTCGCTGGCGCTGGGCGGGTTTGGTGGCGTACTTTATGTAACGATCGCCGATCGGTGCAACTTTGCAATGCAAATTCTGCGGCATTGCCATGGAAATGCTGCTGCAGGCACTCGCTCAGCAGGGATTGCCACGACGACCGTGGCTCCAGGCGATCCCAGCTCTGCGGCGATCATCCTCAGCAAATGAGGCTGTCTTCTCCAGCAGCTTGGGGCCCAGCCTCCCGCTCTTAGCTCTCGGCTTTCAGCTCCGGCGTATGCTAATTTGCTTGTCAAAATGACACATCGATCAGAAGGGAAGCCCAGGCAGGGGAGTGTAGTGTTGTGTAGTGGAGTGTAGTCGCCGAACGAAGCAGGGAATCTGATAATCCCTTCGATTTCCAGCGGCAGCCTAAGGGTATGCCGCGGCTTTGTTTGCCGCGACAGTTGACTTTCCGCCAAGAAGATATAACAGATAATGGAGAGTAATGACTTTTAAGCCGCTAATAGGAAAAGAACACAGGTAGGACCCAAGAGCACCGAAAATAATTCATCATTTTAGTTTTAATTACTGCTACTGATGTTAACCATCAACCCATTATGGTAATAAAAAGAAGATATATAATACAGATTCATGTTTTCATTTCAAATTGAATTTAGTTATGGGAATTTTGAAATATGTAATTGTTTGATTAGTTTTCATGACATGTAAGTCAATACTATCAATTCGCTAAACTATACGACATTAATGAAACATTGTCGGATCCGGAAATCATAGCAAATGACACATATGACACATTTAAATCGTTTCCTCAAAGTTAGCTCGAACATGTTAAACTTTAAGATACCTTTTAATCACCTTGGAATACATACTGTAGATACCTATTTCCATTATAAAATCCTCGAAAGAAAGGGTAAGCCACCGAGCATCCCCACTAGTGGTCCTAAAAAGCAGATACAGCTATCTTAAAAAATAAACCCATAAAAAACACAACAATGCAGGCAAAAGGTGAATGAATGGCAGATGCAACAGCAGCATGGGGCAGCGACAGCATCATCCAAATTGAAGTGTCTGCCTCTCGGTTTCTGGTGCAGTTTTTGCTGGCTTCATTTGCTGCCAATTTACTGACGTATTGGCCCGGCCTAAGAGCGTGTGAATGGCAACAGCAGTTTTCAGGGCTGCTTCGCGCCTCCGCTTCTCCGCTTTTCGCTTCCACACACGCACACACTTCCTATGCAAATTCCCGCACATGAGCGTTTTGAAAGCGGATTTTCCGCCGTTTTTTACGAGCCGAGAGCAGGGCTTAGGCGTTGTCAGGGGTTGGGTTAGAAGGTAGTTAGACTTGGCCGTAGCCAAATTCACTGTTCGACACGCCGTGGCGGAATAGTTTTAGAGAGTGCGTTTTATGGGGCCCACGCAGCCATGAAAATGTGTTAATGTGCGAGATTTGGGCCGGGATTGGGCTTTGGGCTTGGATTTCCCCGAATTCTGGAATGACAGCTAAACGGAGGCCCGCCGAAAAGTATGCAGTGGGGATTGAAATTTTCGGAGTCGAAGGGTGTGGAGATCTGATATTGGAGAGTGCTGCTGGAGTGGGGTGCGCGCCCCGGCTAAACAATTGCAAAAGTGTAAAATGTGTTAAGCCAACTGAAATGGGAAACCCACTTCGTCCTCTTCCACCCTGTTGCCCTCCACCTACCCATACCTCACCCCTGGGTGCCCCAGCTTAGCAACTTTTGTGGATGCCCCACCCCACCAGCGACTTAGTTTTTACTTTGATGGATGTAAAGCTCTTTGTTGTGAGCATGCACCGAAAGAAAGTATGTATAATTATTATAAGAATAGTCATTTTTATTTTATGTAAATGAATTAATTTGTATTCTTATTCAATTTTTATGTACTACATATTTTTACTTATTTTATACAATCTAAACAAATATGCAGATTAAAGGTTTTTATTTTGCATAAAATGTTTTGTAAAATAAGCTCAAATAAACTAGTATTTTTAGTTAAACAAACACTTTCCTTCAATATGTATAGTTTTTTAATCATACACCAACTAACTCCGAAAATCCGATTCGGACTGCGTTCTTTGAATAACAGAATATCTATAATGTAAAACTTATTAAATTAATTAATGAAAAAGTAAATTTAATAATATTATCAGATATATCGTAGCGAAAAGTTAACAATTAAACTATAAAAAGCTCTCTATTATAGAAACACCAACTTATTTCCCTTAAAAAGTTTAACAAATCCTAAAAACATTTATATTTCTCTCGGTGTAAGTACGTTCCTTATGTGAACGAGTGCGTTTGAGTTTGTGCTGGATTTATTTGTGGCAACACAAAGATTTTTTAATGGCATCTTTTGTAGCAATTTCTTACACACTCTCCCGTGGCTGGGGCCCAAATCCAAAGCCATTTCATAAGCACTCGCGCATGTGTGTGCGAGTGTGTGTGTGTGTGTTGCAAATGGCACCCCAACTTGAGGAGGTTAAGTCTGAGGAACTCTTTTTAGCACAAATAAACTTGGCTACATTGTTGCCCGGCTTTTGGCCACTCCCTCCCCTTGAGCTCCGACGTCGAGGAAATGGATGTGTGTGACTCGGGGGTGTGCGAATGCCTTTGAGTGTGTGCACTCAGGCAAGGTGTTTGCCTGTTAAATTATATAACAATGCAATGAACTGTAAAATACGCAGCTAAGTGCTGCTCCTTAGAGCTCGTCCTGTTCCCTACCCGCAACTGCGGGAACTCAGCTCGAGAGCCATGAGCCAAGAGCCATGAGAGTGTGGCTGGGCGCCATAATTGGACCGAGGTGACAGCAGACATTTCTCAGCTAGCCACACAGAACGCCATTAACTTGTTTAATTAGAGCATGCCAAATTAAATGGCCAAATTATGCAAATGTTCTGGTATTTAGAGGGGGAGAACCGAGAATTATGAACCAGGAAGATATGAAACTAATTAAGCTTTGACATTAATAAAAGTAAATAGGCTCAACGTTTTCTTTAGTACTCTGATTAATAGTACAATTTGTCTTATTTGAAGAACAAATGTTTTATCATTTATTTAATATTTTTATACCCTTGCAGGGTATTATAATTTCAGTCAGAAGTTTGCAACGCAGTGAAGGAGTCA
>VNJS01004792.1:0-18490 GCA_008042575.1 Drosophila watanabei
GGCTTTGCTTCACTTGGTTACGAAGCGGGCATCTGACTAGATCCTGCGAGGCGCAGGGTGAGTGTCAGATCAAAGGATGCCGCAAGATGCAATACCGTCTGCTACATGGTGCGGACGAGGAGCGAAGGCTGCGTAGCTGCGAGGTGGCTTCAGGCACCACATTGGAGGGAACTTGCAGTTAGATGTTTCCAGACGCTTGCCAACATCCTGGCATAGGAGGGATTTGTGCGGGCGAGGACGCGCGCCCGGAAGCGTTTGTCTTGACAGACGTTGTTCTTCTCAATGACGGGTGCGGCACACGTTTGTCAGAGCAGAAGCCGCTTCTGTTATAGACCTTACGAATGTGAGTACAGAAACGACTCATATACCGGGAGCGACCATGAAGCGATACTGTGCTCCGTGGGCGTGACCGCGGGAGACACCCGCACGGGACCGCAGCCCATTAAAGCCTACCAGCCGGACACGTTGTGCACTCTGGCATTTGCAAATGCGCTGGATGGGATGTCGGCAGAAGCGTCTGGTTGAGCAAACGAGGCTGCGAACCGGATTGCAGATGCATGGAGCATGCTTGATGGCGGAGTATCCGTCAGAGAGGCTCGTTGTAAAGACACCATGGGCCAGTGTTCTGTTGGAGAGACGCGATCGCGAACCTCAGGTCCAACTACCTTCGAGCCCGTAGGCAGTTTACCCGTGCACGTGGCTCTTCACGTGTTGCCGAGTGCGGTGAGGCTTACAATTCGGCGAGGAAAGCACTTAAGAAGGCCATAGGGAACGTTGTCATAGGGCTAAAGGCGGGCAGTACAGCTCCAGCGGACCCAAAAGCCTTGGATGACATCGTGCAGGCACTTTTCCCGATAGGAGCTCCGGTGACAATGAACCCAAGCGCGAAGCGCCATCCTAATGACGCTTGCGAATTTTCAGAAGCTGTGGTGACCCGGTTGGGAAGAAGCGTGACCCCAAGAAGTCGCAAGGGCCGGAATATGTACCTAACAGGTCTTAAAGCTATCAATAGCGCCACACTCGAGGGAGTTCGCAACCCTGTACTCCAAGTGCCTGGAGAAGGTGGTCTTTCTGGAGGGATAGAAGAGACAAAAGCTGCTGTCATTCGCCAAGCCGGGTGTTAAGTCGCGTCCGTAATTACGACAATAACAATAATACATAATTTGAAATTCGTCAGTCGGAGCTATGTCAAAGTAAAGTTACCAGGTCAAGCGCATATGTATATTCTGCTGACGACGATGAAATGAAATGGGGCAATGGTCTCATTTTCGCATATTCGATAAGCAACACAGCAACCTATATAACTCTTTCACACTAAATTCTGTAAAGATAATCATATTTGCTAACCACTTTTAGCTATAAATATCGTTATATTTTTCCCAATAAAGTCAGTAATCTTAAACTCAAAGGCATTTTACTCTACCAACCTCAACCTCAGTCCACCTAGTTGAAGTGCTAGTTGGGACGACTCAAAGGCAATTCGTTTATTTACTATTTGCTAGGCACATACAAATATTTTGGTGACCTCGACAGGAAAAGTTCTGTAACTCTTGGGAACAGTCCTGAACACAATTAAAAACCGACAGAAAAAGTTCCGTAACTCTAGGGAACCTTCCTGAACGCTTAAAGTTTCGAAAAAGATCCTTTTGCTAGAACTCAGGTTCTAGTAAATCCCCCAAGTATATTGAACATTTGATAATTTCTTCGACCACCAACGCTTGCGAATAGAAGCGTATCCAGCTATCAAGCAAATAAAACACTCCCATCGGTCCGGAATTAAACAAGTTTCAATATGACTTACAGGGAGGAGCAAGCAGTCACAGAGGCGTTAGACTTGCAGGAGCAGATCAGTCAAGAGATCTCGAAACTTATCCACAACTTCAAAATAGATTCAGCGGAAAGAATGCTAAATCCAACTTAAAATCAATTAAAGTTGGCCCCAATCGATGAAGCGTGGAACCGATTTCCGTATAATGATCGTAATATTCTTGAGAAATATTTCAGAATATTTGAACTTCTATAAAGACTGTCAAGAGTCATATGACAGGTATAGAAAAGTCATAACCGACACAATGGCTTAAACTACGAGCCATGCCCAGGGGAACACAGACGCTACTAGCATACAGCAGCCCGTGAGCAAGCTTATATCGGCATGTCGCCGACAAAAAGCGATAGCTGATTCAATCAATCGGGCTCTGAAAGAATTTTTAGAGACCGGAAAGACCGTAACCAGTGATTTGATAAAATCACTATGGTCACAATCCCAAGAAATCCACTTCTCGGTTCATGAAGAATACGAGGACCCGGTCAAGGCAGGATATGACTTGAAGTCTTTTCTCCGACTAGAAAGGGACATTCAATCAGTGTTAGGAGCAAGATCAAACGCATCAACCAATGAAGGTGTGCACTTGCCCACAGTTAACATCCCAAAATTCGATGGTGATCCACTAAAATGGACACAATTTTTTTTATCTATTCAAATGCATGGTCCATGACACTAACATGCCGACGGTACGGAAAATGTGGTATCTCAAAACCACAGTAACTGGAGAGGCAGAAAGGTTGATAAGACATATCGATTTCAAGGAAGAAAATAACGGAAGCGCATGGGGTATATTAGTTGACGCGTACTACAATTCCGGACATGCAGCCGACACAATTCTTAACCGTCTCCTGCAACACCACACAAACAGTGACGATCCAAAGTCATTTAAGGAGTTGTACATCACTACTATCGAGTCTCTTAATTGGGTACAAAAGCAAAACGACTGTGCGTCAACTGTTTTAGCAGCGACCACAAGGCAAAGAACTGCCGAGGCCGTATGTGTTTTAAATGCAATAAAAAACACCATACATTGCTGCATCTTGAAACTTCATCAGGTGCAGCAACCGAGACAAAATCTCCATCTGTAGGTGCAGCAAGTAACAAGAGTTACAATCTGCTGGTCACAGCCAAAGTATCAGTGAAAGCAAGCAATGGTCAGGTAGCTACCTTCAGAGCTTTGCTTGATTCAGGATCACAAATAAACTTGATCTCCGAACGAATGCCGTCAATGCTGTCACTGAAACTTTACGGGACTTCATTACGTATCGAAGGTATTGGAGGAAGTCCAAAGATTAGCCGAGCCAGAGTTAATGTGCTCATGAAATCAATCCACAACAATTTTGCTCAAGAAGTCGAAGCCTTTGTGGTACCACAACCAGCTCATCAGCTAGATTCGACAGACCTACTACTCCTTCAAAATATTGATCTTGCAGACGCAAACTTCAACAAACCTAGAAAGATTGACATGCTCATCGGAGCTGAGCACTACTATTCACTACTTCTGCCAAATCAGATGATGTTGCAGCGGCTACTACAGATGAACAAATCGACACACAGTTGGAACGATTTTGGTCGCTGGAGAACTTAGAAACCGACAAGAAACCTCAATCACCAATAGAAGGAGATGGAAGGTTGTGAAACTCCCGTTGTCCGAGCAATAATCAGCCCTGGGGGCATCGCAGAAATTTGCATCCAACAGGTTCCTGGCACTAAAGCGCAGAACGTCACCTGAAGTCTGGAAAGGGTTCGTAGAGTTTATAGAGGAATATGAAGGACTTGGACACATGAAAGAAGTGCATCCAAAAAACATACCCTCGGATCAGCCGATATGGAGATCATGTATCGCCAGGTATGGATAAACCCTGAGAATCAATTTCATCAATTAATCGTCTGGCGAAAGAAACCATCAGACGAACTAAAATATTATCGACTTAAAACTGTAACATATGGTAAAACATCAGCCCCGTTCCTAGCCACCAAATGCTTGGACTACTTGGCTGAGAGGGCCAGAAAACATTTACCGCTTGGATCATAAGTCCTCCGTTGGGTTTGCTTTAGATAGCACATAAAGACCAATTATGTGGGCGATCCCAAAAAAGGGAAGCGTCAATTATCACCAAACGAGTGGGAAGCTCAGAAGCGTCACAGATATTTGATCCACTTGGACTATTTGCCCCCGTTGTGGTAAAAGCCAAGATATTTCTGCAAACCCTGTGGGATCTAAAGATGGGCTGGGACGATGAGCTTCCTCAACTGCTTCAAAATGAGTGGAAAAGCTATCGTTCTGATCTGCAAGCATTGAACGATTTGCAAATTCCAAGTCATATCTTTGAAGGGAAGTGCCTGTTAACCAGGAAATACACACGTTTGTCGATGCATCAGAGCGGGCATAAGGAGCGGCAATTTATATCCGCGCCACAAATAAGAACAATCAAGTATCTTTCCGGCTCTTGTGCTCAAAGTCAAGAGTAGCACCAACAGCAAAAGAAACATTACCGCGCCTAGAATTATGCGCCGCAGTCTTGGGAGCAGAACTAACCCACAGGGTGCGGAAAGACTTACGGATACCTTACGAAAGTGTTCCTGGATATCTCTATATCTCTATATCGCGACAAGTGGTTTCAAGTACCAACGATCACCGCAAGTCTAAACAAGTTAGCCTGCCAACTTGTCAAGATAAGCTTAGCCACGAACTCTACAATTGCAATCACAGCAACTTTTTTAATAAACTACAACGTATTGTAGCTTATATGATGCGGTTCTGCAACAAGAAAAACAGATCACCCACAACCACATTGTGTGTTAGTGAATTGACTAATGCAAGGACCATCATCCTGCGGACCATTCAACAAAATGACTTCAGTAGCGAGTACAAACAACTTCGAATCCCCAAAACGGTGGACAAAAAGAGCTCGATCGTGTCCCTTTCTCCTCTGATCGGAAATGGTGGACTGATCAGGGTCGGAGGTAGATTGGAAGAATCTAACCTTCCATATAACGCAAAGCATCAAATTTGGCTTCCATACAATGATACTCTCTTAAAGAATCTGTTGCGAGAGATGCATGAAGAGAACATGCATTGCGGGGCTCAATCACTGAGAGCCATTGCCAGATAACAATATTGGATTCTGAATGATAAAGCAATGGCACGGAGCATTATTCACAGCTGTGTCAAATGTACAAGAGCAACCTACCAGCTGACCGAGTAACAACTCTTCAACTCTAGTGTTGACTACTGTGGACCAATTTGGATTCACCACAAGATTCGTAAAAAAAGACCCGATAAGGCATACATTGCAGTTTTTTTGCTGTTTTGCAACGAAGGCAATACATCTAGAGTAAGTCAGTGACTTAACAACAGATGCATTTTTAGCTGTTCTTCGACGATTCTTGGATCGACGTGGAAAATTTCAGACCATTCATTGCGACAATGCAACAAATTTTTTTGTGCTAACAATCAATTAAAGGCATTAGAAAAAGCTATCTTCACCGACAGAGCTCAAGCGCAGATCATAAACCATTGCAATAAAAGGCAAGTGGAGTTTAAATTCATACTACCCCGAGCACCATCTTTTGGCGGCCTTTGGGAAGCTGCGGTAAAATCAGCGAAGCGGTTGCTGGTACCAGTCACAGCTACAGCTTCGGTAACATTTGAGGAGCTAAACACCGTTGTTTATGAATAGTGGACTGTATTATGGTTTTTTTTTTATAGTTTTATGCATTTATTTTCACTATTTAGCGGGTTTACAAAGTTTTTAAGCGGGGTTGCTATCAGCGAGCGTTTGCGGTTAATGTCAACTAGAGACTGCGGCCGGCTTGCAAAATGTGCAGAAAAAGAAGTGAAAACGATCGCGTGATGTTCTAGTACTAACGCAATGCACTGCAATTTCGGCTATGCGTTTGATTTTAAAGCTCCCAAATTGTAAGCAAGACAATTATGTGCGCAAAAATAGGTACGATTATAAGACGTTAATTAACAAGTAAAGAAGCAATTATAATACTATTTATATGCAAAATAACGACGAACTGATTCTCAACATACCGGCCCCCCTGAATGATTCCAACGTTTCCAGAAACCTTGAACCTTGGCCTGTAGCCTGTTGTTGTTTACATCCAGGAAAGATGATTCTGGTACCGAAGTGAGAGTCTGACCTGTTAGAAAATGAGAAGGAGTTAGCGGGTTAAGACTATGATCGCTAGGTGCGCATAAAGGGCGAGAGTTCAGGAGCCCTTCAATCTGAATTAACAGGGTCGAATATTCCTCGAATGTCAAGGCACCGCTGCCAATTCCTCGTTTTAAGTGCAGCTTTATGGATCTCACACTAGTCTCCCAAATGCCTCCGAAATGGAATGCAGATGGCGGGATGAAATGCCAATTAATCTCGTGGCTGGTCATGAAGTTTGAAATTTCTTCATCTTGACTTTGAACTATTGCCATTCGTTGCATTTCAGCGAAAACTCGTTTGGCTCCAGGGAAAGTCGTTCCATTGTCCGAATATAAATCCGAAATAGGTCCACGTCGAGACCAAAAGCGTTTGAAAGCGGCTATAAAGGCAGATGTCGTCAAATCGCTGACCAATTCTTTGTGAATCGCTTTGGTAGATAGGCAGACAAAGATCGCAAACCAAGCTTTGCCAAATCTTGGTGTCCGGCCTGTCGATATTTTGATTGACACAGGTCCAGCATAATCCAATCCAGTGTGCAGGAAACAACGGGCGGGTTGAACTCGAAACTCCGGTAAATCAGCCATAACTTGAGAACTCGTGTGGCTTCGCAGCAGAAAGCAAGATCTGCAATTGAATACAGTTCTGCGGACGAGGTTCCGAGCTCCTAGAATCCAATACCTTTGGCGAAGACTATGAAACGTGTATTCGACTCCAGCGTGTAACAATGCAGCAAGTTGATAGCGAACTAGCAGACCAGCTTTTGGAGATTCCTTAGGAAGGAGAATGGGATGCTTTGCGTCATAATTAGCTATGGATTATCGATGCGACCACCAACACGCATTACTCTCTGCTCGTCTAAAAAGGGTGTGTAGCAAATCAACTTCGATTTCTTTGACAATGTCTGTCCGGTAGTTAACTGCTTGTACTCACCGTTGAAGAACTCCTTTTGAGCGTGCGTAAAGATCTTAGATCGTGCATATTGTAGCTCCCACGCCGATAGGAATGGTGAAAGTCGATTCCTCTCACGAAGACGATGAACGAAGCGAAAGCAGTAGCTGACTATCCTTAATAAACGGGACCATGAGGAGGATTTGTTGATCATACAAGTTAGCGAATTTCCATCGTCGGAAATGTGTAGATTAACTTTCTTTTCAGTCTTCATCTCTAGGCAGGCATCTTCTTCTGTCGACAAAACAAACTTAGCTTTAACGGGTGGCCAAGCTGAACGTGACTGAGATAGCCAAGGTGGTCAATTCCACCATATTTGACGATTCACGAGGTCCTTTGGAAGTACTCCTCGCGATGCGCAGTCTGCAGGATTATCACCACTTCGAATATGTTGCCAGCAGCTGCGTGGGCAAACCTTTAGAATTTCAGCAGTGCGGTTGCAAACATAGGTGTTCCAAGTCCTAGGAGGAGAAGATAGCCAATGCAGGACTATTTCAGAGTTTGACCAACAATTGACTCTGGAAATAGGAACAGTTAATGATTGCTTGACCAGATAAATCAGTTAAGAGAGTAAGTGGGCTGCGTTTAACTCTAATCACGGAATGGAGATAGGCTTAATAGGGGCGACGCGACTTTTAGCCTTAATCCATTGTTGACTTCGACGCGGCTATAGATGACGGCAGCATATGCTTGAGATGATGCATCAGCAAATCCGTGCAGTTCCATTTCTTGATGCGGTGCAGATATGTAGCGAGGAACTCGACAAGTTTCCAATAAATGCATTTCAGATAAAAACTGTTGCAATCGACAGAACTTAGCCAACTATCTTGAAATAGGATCTTCAGAAAAACAACAGTTGGCGAAAGCAAACCCAGCGGGTCGTAAATCTTTGCTAGTTCTGAAAGCAATATGCGTTTAGTAAGAGCAGTTGTAATTACGAGGGTTTCTAGTTTAAAGAAATTATAGTCCGGTTTTGGTTCCCAACACAATCCCAGGACTTTAACAAATCGAAATGAGCGGTCTTCCTCTAACTCCTCTGGTGGATACTCACAAATCTCCTTTGGCAAAGACTTTAAAAGGGCGTAACAGTTTGAGCTCCACTTTCGCAATTTGAATTGAGTTTCGCTGAGAAGCAGAATCAATTCATCTTTGAGTGCAATGAGATCCTTGATATTGTCGCATCCAGTAGGAATACCATCAACGTACGCGTCTCTGTTGACCACGACAGCAGCGGTGGGTTACAATTCGGCACAGCCGTTCGAGAGCTGCTTAAGAACTCGAACTGCAATAAACGGCGATGAAGCTAATCCATATGTTACTGTCAACAGTCGATAATGATCCAGCGTGGCGTTTTCATCCTTCCTCCAAACTATGCGTTGGTACTGGGTATGTTCCTCCGACACCAAAATGCCTCTAAACATCTTCTCCGATGTCTGCACAAAATACATAAAGATGCTGACGAAATCGAAGGCATACTCCAATTAGGTCCCTTTGAATAGGCGGTCCTATATGCAGTCGCGAATTAAGAGAATGACCCGTGGAATCGCTCCTGAATAGTTGTAGCGTGCGGGATCCTCACCGCCTGCAGCAGCAGGAATCAATTCCATATGTCCTCGATTCAAATAATCATCCATAAAATCCACATATTGTTGTTTGAGTGCGGGGAATCTTCGAAATTTCCTTTCCAAAGCGGCGAAGCGGTTTAAAGCTTGTGGTAAAGTGGAGCCAGTTGGCGTGCGGGGCTCCTTGAATGGGTATTGAACAATATAAACACCATCTTCCCTACGAGCATGTGTTTTCAGAATATGCTGTTCGGCGGGATCACTGGCGTCAATCGTTGTTTTACTCGTATACACTTCTTCCATGCCCATAAATGATCGAACTAAAGAATCCAAATCTTCATAAGCGTGATGAACTTGTGCGTGCGTAGATGCTTCGTTACACTCAGTATAGCTGCCTGTAATAACCCAACCAAAATTAGTATGCAGTGCGATGGGGTATTCGATACCAAACTCTCGACGATGTCTAGTATATAAGTTCCACAGCTGATCGGCGCCAAAAATAACGTCGATATTGCCCGGAGATCCAAACGCCAGGTCAGCTAGCGGTAGGCTGCGAATCTTGGTCCAAATAGTTGCATTTGATTTGACCTGCTGAACTGGAATCGTAGAAATTAGAGAACTCATAATTAGACAAGAGATATTCAAAGATGCAGTCGTGGTTCTGGAGAGTAAGGTGAAGTTAGCGCGACCTCAGCTAACACCAGCTGGGTTAGTACCTAAACCAACTACCGAAATGCGGACATGCGTGCGAGGAATTCCGATCCTTTGAATAAAGGACTCAGATACCATGGTTATTGTTGATCCAGTATCGAGCAATAACCTACATGAGGTCTCGTTTCCCCATGAGTCAATTACATTGGCGACAACAGTTGGCAGTAGGGCTTGATTGTTGGCCCTCTCCACAATATGATGGCTAACAGCGGCAGTATTCGTATCAGCGGCAGTACTCGTATCAGCGGCAGTCGAGTGAGCAGGTGCCACAGGAACCGATCTTGCTTCAACCGGGTGTACTAACGTGTGATGCTTAGCATTGCACAAACGGCAAGTGTTCGATGAATTACAAATACAATGATGCGATCGACTCAAGCAATTGGAGCATAATTTTGTATCCTTGGCGAAGGTGCGGCGGCTTACTACATTCAGTGCTTTGAATTCATTTCATGTATATATGGAATGCTGTCCTTGGTAATATATGCATTCGCGAGACGACTGAGTTGATCCACTGGCATGAAAGGCGGCTTGGCGGCGTCTACTCTGGGCTGGTCTTGAGGGTTGCATTGCGGGTAAATCCTGACAAGACTCTAAAGTATCACAATGAGCGAACATCTATGGTGACGTCTTCAGTGGCCGACATACTGCAATTAGCCCAGGCTTGTTTAATTTCTGAACCTAACTTTGACAACAAAATATGAATGAGCCATACATCGCGGCTGTCACAGTAAAGTAAAGTTACCAGGTCAAGCGCATATGTATATTCTGCTGACGACGATGAAGTGGAATGGGGCAATGGTCTCATTTCCGCACATTCGAAAAGCAACGCAGCAACCTGTATTACTCTTTCACACTAAATTCTGTAAACAGTAGCATATTTGTTAACCACTTTTAGCTATAAATACCGTTATATTTTTAACAATAAAGTCAGTTATCGTCTTCAACTCAAAGGCTTTTTACTCTACCGACCTCAACCTCAGTCCACTTAGTTGAAGTGCTAGTTGCGACGACTCAAAGGTAATTAATTTATGTACTATTTGCCAGACATCTAAGACTCCTCACACACATACAAACACCGGGCAAGTCAACGGGAAAACCATCCTCAGGCCTATCTGCGTCACGTACACCACTGGCAAGGTGCTGGAGAAGCTCATCCCAGCCAGACTGACTGCTGCCATCGAGGAGGCCGAGTGCCTTTCTCCGAGTCAGTTTGGATTTAGGAAGGGGAGATCAACGCTTGACGACATCGAGACCGTAGCGAGCACCGGCATTGAGCTAGCGGCGCACAAGACGGAGGCAGTCCTGAACCCTAGACGGAAAAGCGTGGAGACGGCCGAGATCCCGGTAGGCGGAGCCTCAATCAGATCCCAGAAAGCGATCGATTAGCTCGGTGTTCTTGTCGATACCTGGCCTTCATTTTCGTATACTCCTGAATACCAGAGGCCCCAAGCAGATCACTAGGAAGCTACCGACATGCGTCGTTACTCCCCAGATCTTGTATGCGGCGCCGGTGTAGGCAAAAGCAGCCGAGACCAAGGACCAAATGGCGTCGCCAAGGGTGAACTAAAAAGCGCGCCAGAAGAAGGAGCTACGGGAGCTGGCAGACCAACTGAAATGCCTCGCCGAAAGGGCGATGGACATTAAGGCTGATCTCCAATATCGAGTCCTGGATGGAGCGGAACCATGGGCAGGTAGATTTTTACCTGACCCAGGTGGTGAGCAGACACGGCTGTTTTCGTAGCTATCTTAAGAGGTACAGCCATGATGACGAGGACGGCAGCCATGAGGGCGGATCCGACATAACAGAAAATGCGCGACACGTCGTCTTTAAGTGCCGTCGATTCGATGAGGAAAGGGGTGCTACTCTGGTGGCGGTAGCAGGAGCGGTGATCAGCTCGGACACGTTGGTGCCGCTAATGGTGAAGAACGCAAGGACTTGGGGTGCGCGGCAGAGTTCTCAGCCAAACTTATGAAGTCGCTGAGGTCCCTGAAAAGAGGGAGGAAGGAGCGGCCAACCAGAGATGACTTTAAGCTACGTTAACGCCGAGTGAAGTCGCCCTCTGTTCTGTATACTGCCAGTAACGCTGTACGAAGCCGGTCGGAAGGTGGATACGTATGCGCCCTTGGACGAGGGATCCTCCGTGACGATGATTGATGACGAGCTACGGAGAGATCTGAGAGTGCAAAGAGAGTGTCGACAGCTAAATATCAAATGGTTTAGATGTAGGGCAACCATTAAGCCTACCAACGGGGTAAGTGAAATTAAGTGAATTAAAGAAGCCAACTCGCCGCGTACTGAGAAACGTTATCGCAGTATCGAGCTTGAGTATGCCAATCCAGACGTTCAGTCGACGGGATGTCCAGGTCATGCACAAGGATGTGCCAATCCCGATGGAGCCATACAGTAACGCAGTGCCGATGGTGCTTACCGGACTGAACCATGGACACCTTGGATTGCCACTTAGGAAGAGAAGGTTTGCCAAATAGGCAAGCCAGTAAGTGTGCAAGCTCAGGGCTCAGATCGCAGGCAGCGACGATGTGCGGGCCCAAAGGATACTCGAAGAAACCACGGTGAGAGTGGGCGTCGCAACCAGACGGGATTACTCTGAAGGGACGACCATGTTGTGCTGCCACAGAGCTATTAGATGGCGTTTAAGCGGTTGGTCAACGTTGAGAAGAAGATGTAGCCCAACGGGCTCTTGGCGCTGGAATAAGTTTTGATAATTAAGGATTACGCGTCTAAAGACCAAATCTGGTGTGGTGTCCATAGGATCGAGTGGCAGGGGCAACCTATCGATAGGTGGCAGTATCGATAGTAACGCAATGGGCAGCACTGGGTAGTAATCTGCCAACTGATGCGAGTTCCAAAAAGTGTTTGAAAAGGGCTCTATTCATCCGATAAAAGAGAATGGGCGAACCTAACGAAGTTCGATTCGCGTGTTTTCGACCGTCGCTCCTTCGTTGGTTCGAAGCGGAGAAGAAATTTGAACACGGCTCCGCGATTTTTAAAATTAAAAAAAAAAAAAAACGGAAAGTGTTGACAAGAGAAGCAGAGAAAAAAAAAGGAAAACAATTTGAAGTGGAACAGTAATCTGTTGGTGAAAAATTTGAAAGTGAGGACATGGGAAGTCGGATCGGCGAACCCGAGAGAAGCTGACCAGACCCAGGTGCCCAAGGAGGAAACGCCAGGCCGAATTTCAGGCATGGCTCATTTTTTTTACCGGCACACATGCTAGTGGTTGGCGCAGCCTCCCTTCATGATTATTTTTGGTCAATATTTATTTGGCCAGTGGAGTCGTCAGGGAGAAAAATCCTGATCGTATAGAAGGCCAAAGGTTGATGCTAATCCGGGACTTAGTGATCACGTGCTTCTGTGTACTCCCTAGTCTCGTTGCCACAGTGCAGCCTCCAAAAAACCGACACGCTCACCAAGGGGCTTCAACGGGAGGCACCAAAGGCTTCAGTCGCAAACATTTTTTTTTTTATTTATTTTTTTTATTCTGTTTAATTTATCGTAGTGGTCACTTTTTTCGCGATTTTATTCATTTATTTATTTAATATTTATTTGGTTGTTGTTTTTGGCGAACTTTCTATTCCTTGATGTTGTTAAAAATAAAACTTTTTTTTTTTTTTTCCGATATATTTTGGGTGCTCCACGGCAATCGTCTTCAGGGCAAATTATTTAACACGTCCGCTCTATCCGGCGGAGATGGGATATGGTCCACAACAACCAGGAGGCACCACAGGATGGGTGGGTGCGTCTTGACGGATTAATCAAAGCCACCAATTTGCGTCCAGAGAAATTTGTTTGTTAGTTTCGAGACGTCCGATTTATCGGAATTTTTTAGTGTGCGGACTTTGGGTCGAACCCGCCCTGGGCATTGCCCAGGAAAAGATGCAGTTCCGTTACATTTATATATATTTTCCAATTACGCGATACTTTTAAATATACACATTCTAATATACTTATAATAAATTTTTTATATATAAAAATTAAAACATGTAAAGATTTCTGTTTGTAGTTTTCATGTCGCTTTCCAAGAAGTTTTGAAACTTTCTTGATTAAATCGATTCTGAAAAATATATGTATAGCGATATATAGCATGAAAAAAATTGATTAATCGATTATGGAATCGATTTTATTTCCAGCTCTAGAACACAGCCTTGCTATTTTCGATTCCATTAGAGCTGTGTTGCATTTTTCACTATCGATTTATCGCGTTGTGAGTTTTATCATCACTACTTGCAGACTCTTGGAGCCTAAAAGACGACTTTGGACTATTTCCGTGATAATGCCGGTGGGGTGCGGATTATTTTAAATCTGGCAACGGGTCGTCATACCCCGGCTGGACTCGGAGCCTACGGGAATCTAATACTTCGGATGGACTCGGATCCTACGGGGATTCAACACTTCGGATGGGCGCGGAGCCTACGGGATTTAATACTCCGGATGGGCGCGGAGCCTACGGGATTTCTAGTACTCCGGATGGGCGCGGAGTCTACGGGGGATCAAGTACTACGATCAAGCATGCAGAGGGAAGGATGAGGGTGCTCGGCCAAGTTGCGTCTCGTGGATGAGAAAACCAAACACGAGCCGCAAACCTAAGTCGAGGACTGGGAAGAGGAAAACGAGGCAAGGACTTGGATGCAACTGAATACGCAAGGGGAGTTTAAGTTTGTATGTGTATTTATTATTTTTATCGAAAATGAGAGGGGCACTGGCTGCTGCCCTCACAATAGTTATTTTCTTATGCTTACGTGGAATGCCTTCGGCACGCGGGCCGGGGCTGCTCAAGGCAGCAGGTGTGCGTGGAGAAAGGAGACGGCGGGGCACGCGAGTTACGGCTCGGTGCAACGGGCGCGGCAGGCACGTGCGTGTGTGTGCGTGGGGGTTGTTTTTTTTTTTTTTTTTTGTATTCGTGTCTTTATTTATTACTATTTACAAACATTAAGGAGTAAGGAACTGCATCGCTGCTTGACGGGGCAAGGGCCCGCAATGTGCGGTACGGCCGCAAAGCATTGCTTCGCACAATGGTAGGCCGCTCAGCCCGTCTGCTCCTTCCTCCCTCTATCCAGAGACCTCAGCGACTTCAAGAGCTTGGCTGAGCACTCTGCTGCGGCATCCCAGTTCCTTGGGTTCTCCAACATCAGCGGCACCAGCGTGTCCATGCTAATCTCCGCTTCAGTTATCTCCTCCAGGGCGGCCATCTCCTCTTCGAATCGACGGCACTCAAAGATGACGTGTCGCGCATCCTCTACTATGCCAGATCCGCACCCCGGGCAGCCGTCCTCTTCGTCATGGTCGAACCTCCTTATGTAGCTACGGAAGCAACCATGTCTGCTCAGCACCTGGGTCATGTAGAAGTCGACCTGCCCGTGCTTCCGCTCCATCCAGGCCTCGATGTCGGGGATCAGCCTGTGTGTCCATCGCGGCCGCGCTTTTGAGTTCTGACTTGGCGACTCCAGTTAGTCCTTGGTGGCCGCGGAGCTCCTCGCGCATCTCAGCCTTCTCGCGGACTAGGTTTCTCAGCGGGACCAGGCTAGCTATTACCAGCGCCGCATCGTCCGAGACCGTCCTGAATGCGCTCGCCACTCGAATAGGGCACAGTCTGTATGTAGCCTCGACACCTCGCATATACGACTTGGTCCCGGCCGTTTCTGCCCACACCGGTGCCGCATACAGAATCTGGGAGGTAACGACGCTGGTCAGGAGCCTTCTAGTGGTCTGCTTGGGCCCTCTGGTATTCAGGAGTATTCGGGAGAGGCTTCTTGTCGTCCCACTGGCCTTCTTCTGAGCGTACTCCAAGTGCTCCTTAAAGGATAGCCGGGTATCGATTAGAACACCGAGGTACTTGATCGCCCTCTGGGATCTGATCGCGGCTCCTCCTACCCGGAACTCGGCCGTATCCACGCGTTTCCGGCTGGAAATCAGGACTGCCTTCGTCTTGTTCGCCGCTAGCTCCAGGCCGGCTTGCCAGTGGTGTCAGTGAGGCAGATGGGCCGATATGAGGATGGCTCCCCCGGCGGCTTGCCCGGCTTGGTGAGCAGCAGCAGCTTCTGCCTCTCCCATCTCTCTGGGAAGACCCCCTCCTCCAGGCACTTGGTGTACAGGGTGGCGAACTCCCTCGGATGCAGCTCTATGGAAAGCTTTAAAGCCCTGTTGGCCACAGCGTCCGGCCCTGGGGCCTTCTTGGGGCGCACGCTCCTTTCGATCCTGGCTACCTCCGCTTCTGTGACTTCGTAGGCATCGTTGGGATGGCTAGGCTCCATGGACACACGAGCTCCTGTCGGGAAGAGCGCCCGCACAAAGCCGTCCAGGGCTTCTGGGTCCGATGGGGCAGTGCTGCCCGCTTTCAGCCCCTTAACGACCATCCTGTACGCTCCGCCCCAGGGGTCGTCCTCCGCCTCGTCGCAGAGCTGCAAGAAACGGGCCCTCTTAGCTTCCCTTATGGCCGTCTTAAGAGCCTTTCTCGCCGCTTTGTACACCTCGCTAAGCTCGGCCACTCGCGAGGAGCCACGTGCGCGGGTAAGCTGCCCGCGGGCTCGAAGGCAGTTGGACCTGAGGTCCGCGATCGATCGATCGCTCCACCAGAACACTGGTCTATGGTGCCTCCGAAACGAGCCTCTTTGCCGCATACTCCGGTCACAGGCGTGCTCCAGGGATTCTGCAATCCTGTTCGCAGCCTCGTTTGCTCCACCAGCTGCTTCGGCCGACAACCCATCCAGCGCATTTGCAAATGCCTAGGTGCATAACGTGTCCGGCCGGTAGGCTTTAATGGGCGGCGGTCCCGTGCGGGTATCTTCTGCGGGCACGCCCAGGGAGCACAGTATCGCCTCATGGTCGCTCCCGGTATATAAGTCGCTGACTCCCCATTTGGTGTACTGGGAAATTGCTCTACTTACATATGTAAGGTCGATAACCGAGGCGGCTCCTGCTCTTGCAAACGTGTGCCGCACCCCGTCATTCAGGAGAACAACGTCTGTCGAGACAAACGCTTCCAGCACCGTCCACCGTCCGCGTCCTCTGGCGGTGGTCAAGGCGGATCCCCACTCCTGGGTCCAGGCGTTGAAATCGCCTCCGACAACAACGTTGGCCCTCCCGCACAGATCGCAGCAAAGGCCGTCCAGGATCCTGCTTAACGCCTCCAGCGGGAGGCTAGGCGCCAGGTAGCAGCTATATATACATTAGCCGCTCACCTCCGCTCGCACAAATTCATCCGCTGCCAGGATGTTGGACATCCGCCGCTGCCCGTCGCCGCAAAGCCAAAGGGCCGCTTTGCCAGTGCGGTCCTTCGCCCACTCTCCTCCCTCTCTTACCCTGTAGGGGTAAGGTCCTGCGCTGCTCTGCAGTGATTCAGGTTGAGCTGAATCAACTGCATACCGTCATTGGGGAGCCGTCACCGCCATTCCTGGCCGGTCTGCTAGTGCTGGCGGGTCGCTGATTGGCCTGTCCGGGACCGGCTCGTTTGCTGTAGGGGTCCTCAGGCTCCTTTTTGCAGGCCGCTGCCTTGTGGACTGCTTTGCCGCATTTGATGCCGCAATCGCTCTTGTCCACCAGGCTCTTGCACCTGATGGCGATGTGCCCAAGCTCTAGGCATCTAAAGCAGCGGGGAGGACCTTCACGCTCCCGCACTCTGCACCTGGTCCATCCAACACGGATCCGCCTCGCAGCCTGACCTCCTTCGCCATCGAGCTTGGCAGGCTGATAACCGCCGTTTTTAAAACCACATAGCCAAAGCGGAGGCTTCGGATCTTCACTGCGCCTTCGCAAAGATTGAATTGCTTCGAGAAGGCGTTGCGGACTTCAGATTCCGTCGTGATCGCGTCGAGGTTGCGAATTACGAATACGCTAACCTTCGACTCCTCCGTCAGGGATCGTACCTCACTGTGCGCGGGTGTGGCCGCGGGTGTGTGTGCGCGCGTGTGTGTGTGCGGGCGAGCGCGTCGCGATATGGCACTGTGTACCGCGGGTAGGTGTGCGTGCGTGCGTGTGTGTGCGTGCGGGGCGGGTGCGCTTGCGCCTCGAGAAGTCTAACCAAGTGGCTGTGTGAACTTCGATGCTGCGCGGCGGAGCGATCGAAACACGGCTTAGCTCGGCGAGATGTCAAAACGGAAGAGGAAGAGTGAAAAAATCAGAGATCGATCTTCAGTGACGCGTGGCGTTACCTGAACTAGGTTGCCCCTATCGATTGGCCTATCGATCGCGGCCGCACAAGTGCGATAACGTGTTTGGGGGGTTCTTCTCGTGGGTCGCGTCTTGACTTAAATAAAAATAGCTAGTAGGGTTTTCTTAGGTTTGTCTATTAATTTCAACAAGAACGGAGGGACTCCGTGTCCTAGCTTTGATTAGGTATATATAATAAGGAACATGTTAAGTCGCGCCAATAATTACGACAATAGCAATGATGCATAGTTTGTAGTTCGTCAGTCGCAGCACTGTCAAATGAAGCCACAATAAAGTAAAGTTACCAGGTCAAGAGCATATGATATTCTGCTAACGACGAATGAAGTGGAATAGGGCAATGTTCTCATTTCCGCATATTTGATAAGCAACACAGTAACCTATATTACTCTTTCACACTATATTCTGTTCTCATCAGCATATTTGTTAACTACTTTTAGCTATAAATACCGTTATGTTTTCACCAATAAAGTCAGTAATCATCTGGACCTTAAAGGCATTTTACTCAACAAACCTCAACCTCAGTCCACCTAGTTCAAGTGCTAGTTGCGACAACTCAAAGGCAATTAGTTTATGCACTATTTGCCAGGCATCTAAGCCTCCTCACACATACACAAACATTTTTGGTGACCCCGACAGGAAAAGTTCCGTAACTCTTGGGAACATTCCTGAACACAATCAAAATCCAACAGGAAAAGTTCCGTAACTCCTGGGAACCTTCCTGCTTAAAGTTTCGAAAAAGATCATTTTGCTAGAACTCAGCTTCTAGTAAATCCCCCAAGTATACTGAACACTTGATAATTTCTTCGACCACCAACGGTTGCGAATAGGAGCGTATCCAGCTATTAAGCGAATAAAATACTCCCATCGGTCAGAAATTAAACAAGTTTCAATATGACTAACAAGGAGGAGCAAGCAGTCACAGAGGCGTTAGTCTTGCAGGATCAGATCAGTCAAGAGATCTCGAAGCTTATCCGCAACTTCAAGAAAGATTCAGCGGAAAGAAAGCTAAATCCAACTTACTATCAATCAAAGTTGGCCGCAATCGATGAAGCATGGAATCGATTTGCGGATAATGATCGTAATATTCTTGAGA
>VNJS01004793.1:0-13736 GCA_008042575.1 Drosophila watanabei
ATCTGTTGTACAATAAACAAATGTAAAGTCTGGGACTACATCTTGTGGCACGTGACTCACCCTTTCCCGTGAGGCAAATGTCGCGCAACATTTCACAGTGGCTGTAGAAGAACTGGTGCTCGTTTGTGACGGTCGCGCAGATGGGCAAAAATGGATCACAGGTGGAAATTGCCTTGCAGGCCGAGCCGCTGTCAATCATCGGCATGGACGCCGACAGGGTGAGGGACAGGAGGATGTCCCAGATCAAGAACCAAAGCATCTTGTGTGATATATCTGTGTGATCTGCTGCTTATAGTGATTGCACCATAGCTAGCAGGGGACAGGTTAAGGAGCGGCTCTTGCTTCTGTTGTTAATCGCGCGGAGTTTGATAAGAATTTTGAATATGTGCATATAGGTATGCGCTGTATACTCAAAAATGTAGTATTTCCATGTGTGATGTATGTGGAGTGTGTGTTGTCCCCTCTTGTCACGGTTTGTACGGAGCCACGGCTATCCAACAACTGATAACCACTGGGGGACGGGACCTAAGCGCTGATGCATGCTAATTCGCTTCATGTTCCTGAACCCCAATGGTTGCCATGGAAACGGGTACAGAACAGTGGGTCTGGCTCTGGCCAAAGAATCAATGATAACTTCTACTTTCCACCGGGTCACCGGGAGCTTTTGTTCCGATTCGGTATGAATGAATGGGGTTGCTCAACTGACTGGAACACCGAACACCGGCTTTGTTCGTTCGCATTCACGTTCAGTTGAAGCGGTCCAGATTCGTTGATATGCTGCCTGCAGCTCGCGGAATACTGCTGGGGATTTGCCTAAGCATTCGGATGACTGTTTAATGACTCACACGGCTGGTCTCTTCACTAAGCGTAAAACCCATGAAAGTAGCTAAGCTAGCTTAAGTGCGAAAAATACCATAAAAGTGTGTGAAACTCTCGCATCCAGCGTCTTATGACCCTTTAATTTACTTAATCTTATTTCGGCATCTAGTTATAGTTGCTAGATATACTAAACAATAGTTACTCTCCTAAAAGTCAATGATCTATAAAGCACTCCTATGAACATATGTAAGTATGATCCTATCCTGCCAAGGATACTACTCCCGAAACGGAGTATATTTTCCACCTGCTTCACTTCCAAGTTCTGCTAATATTCCTTTAAAGGAATATATGTGTGTCCATTATGTAGGTCAAGTGAATGGGACGAGAACAATCTGTGAATACTACGAGTCTTAAATAATGAGCTCTGAATGATTTAGTTAGTGTCGAGCCAAAGACATTATATGCTAACAAAGCCATTCTACATAATTGTAAGGATTTTTAGGGCCTTCCCCTGCCCCTGGCTACGTCATCAATTTGCTTGTTTAAGGTGCGGTTGCAGGAGAGAGAGAGCGACAGGCAGTCCGTCAAAGCGACAGCCCGAGCCAGAGCCAGAGCATGTGGGGCTCGGTCTCAGGTCTCGGGTCAGGTGACTTAATTACATTTGCATTATTAAATTTTATGACAGCTGTTGGACTCAATAACGCCTACATACTGACCCCAGGATGTTGGCTGTTACGACCGCAGTATCCATTGTCCTTATTGCACTGCGTACAATGTTACGCTTTATTTGTCACCTATTGCCAGGCCACTTTTTATTCCATCAGCTCTTGATGATGGAGCAGGAGTTGGAGTTGGAAAAAATCGTATATGAAGTGATTGTTTGTTACAACAGGTGATTGATTGGTTTGGTAATGGCAAATCAGTCCAGGCATCCTGGACAAGTCCTTATAATTATAGCTTATTCTATGTAACGTATGGGATTACAGCCGAGCGACTAGGCCCACCCTTCGACCACAAACTGCATGTAACATTGGGTGGGGCTGGGGCTGGGGCTGGCATTACGCCATTATGGAGTCGCGTCACTAAATTGAGCAAGAGACCTGCTTCAGGGCCAAAATTGGCAGGGGGCAGAGGGCAGAGTGCAGAGGCAAGCAATTATCCAACTTGGCAGGATACTGCGGGTTGTGCGACTCTAACAGTGGCATTCGAGATTGCTTCAAAAACCTTCCCTTCGATTTATCCGACTCGGGATAAGTTCTTGTTTGTTTTTCTACCTACAGACAGCAGCCAGGCACAGGCAGGGACACAGGGAGGAGAGCTAGCTAGGCAACGCAGCATTCAGGATAAAAATAGAATGTTAAATATTTATATGTAGAACATGCGCAGCTCATTGATAAAAGTCCTGGCGCTGCTGCGCACTCTCTCAGTACGAGATGCGAGAGAAGGGAGCATAGAATCCTGTAGGATACTATACATGCCGTGGCCTTTTATGCTGCTGTCCTTATATCTTTCCGTTCAGTTTCGAAGAGTCGTGCCCCGAGAGCAGTTGATAGCAGTCCGCCGACAATAGCTTTTCTGCGCCGTGTCTGAGTCTGGAGTTGTTTTGTGTGTATAACTAACGGTTGGTCCCCAATTTCGATCGGTTCTGTGCCATTAAAATATATATTTTACCCATCTGTACGCAGAAAAAGTGTGCTAAATTTAATTTTAAACCAGTGCTAAAAGTTTGCTCCGAAAGGGGGAGCATATTTCAAACAAATGTATTACATGCTTATGCTGTATGTGAAAAATAATCGGGCAGGGCAATTGCGTTGCCTTTTTTCTCACGACGAAGGGGGGCTCTCCTCCCGATTTAAGGATACATATTAGTTATAAGTATTTTTTAAGTTGAGGCGAAACGAAACGAAACTCATTTTTCCCGTTTCGTATCTACCATCTTTTCTGTGTGCTAAGGCGTAGGTTTTCTCTTTTCGCTATTCGCAGTGGGCAGCAGTAGAAGTCACACCATGAGACATAATTATAACGCGCTTTTACTGGCCACGTTTGTGACATGGTCGGGGGTGTTGTGCAGCACGGCTTGGGGGACCACAGAGGGTCAGGAGACCCCGCTTGCGCTCCCCGTGGCGGAGCAGACCCAGCCCACCACGGCCATTCAGGGCGAGGTGTGGGAAGAGGACGATCACGAAGTGCTCATAAGGAACGAGCGCGGCACCAAGAGCGATGGTGAGTCGAGGATATATGGAGAGTGTCCCTGCAGGACCACAATAACTTTGGGTGCTTCTTCTCAAAAGGTTTGTCATGCCGATATGGCAAGAATCCGTGGACTGAATGCGATACGAAAACAAACACTCGCTCCCGAACCTTGACACTGAAGAAGGGGGATCCGGCCTGCGACCAAACACGCACCATTCAGAAGAAATGCAAAAAAGGTAATCCAAGGAAAGGACCTTCCTCCGACACAGAGTACTTAAAGCTTCGTTCCACAGCTTGCCGATATGAGAAGGGCTCCTGGTCGGAGTGCGCCACTGGACAGATGACCCGGGCCGACAAATTGAAGACGAGCAGCGATCCCTCCTGCGAAGCAACGCGCGTGATCAAGAAGAACTGCAAGCCCGGCAAGTCCAAGGATAAGAGTGCCAAAGAGCAGCGCAAGAACAAGGATAAAGGTCAGTTGGCAAGCTCCGAGTTCTAGTTCTAGTTCTCCTCCCTGCATTCGGAAGAAATTTCAAAATATGAATAAATTACTGAAGATAGCAAGGCCAAAGGTTACCCCATTAGACTCACCACAATGATTTCTCCGTTCTCTGTTTCTTGTCATTTCCATGCAGCCGCTCGCAAAGGACGCGTCTAAGTGATTTCGAAAGCCGATAAATTCGAAAATCGATAATTTCAAAGGCCCCATTCCCTTGTTGATTTACTTTAAGTTGAACCTGCCCCTTTTTTGAATATATTTATATAACAATGAGGAGCAGAAGAATTGCAATTTGCGATGGCATGCGATGTCTGCTATGTATACCCGGAAGGCATGCGCATATTGATTAAATGTTGTAGTTTGGTTCTCAGCAAACGATACACTTACACTTAATATTTAACGACAGTACGTTCAATTGTAAAACATAATAGCAACTTTGCGGAATTTAAAGTATTTATGCAACGCAGAATAAAGGATATTCATACACTACCACTACCATTACCACTACCATACCTACATAAATACCTAACAATTTATTTAGTTTATCAGAAGCGGGAACGAACAAGATAACGTAAATCCAACCCCAGTCTACATAGAGCATTCTCTGGAATTACAAAACTGGAAGGGCAGTTGCCTTATCGGAATCAATATCAATTCTTAAACACAGCAGCCTCCAAAGTGTGTGACTGTTCAAGCCCTTTCCATATATTTAGAGTTGTTCTTCATTGAATTTTACATAATAATAACCGTAAACCGTAAAGCGTAAAGCGTAAACCGTAAATCTAAAAGTAAAAAACCAAACATTTAATCTGATTATTGATGTGACATTTTGGCAAGTATCAGCTTCTGTATGAGATCTCAAGTAAGCAGAACGGTATCAGATTTGTCATTCGCAGATAATAAATTTAACACTTAGTGTAAATATTGTAAAAATAAAAGTAAAAGAAAAACCTACTATAGAAGGAGACGAGGGACAAGGAAGTGGCATTGTAGGCGATTGGCATTTTAAAGTAGTTTACAGCTCACTTTCACTGAATATACTGAATAATTAAAAGTAAACCCCATTTGGGAGCGGGATACCAGGCTCCCGGAAATTAATATACAGTCGATGTACCGACACATACACATACATATTCTGATCAAAAATTGTACCATTTCAAAGACATGGTTTATCTTTTTAATAAACACATATAAACTTAGAACGTTAACTACGACTTGATGTAATTGTCTGTAAGCAGTTTTACAACCATTCCCATACCCATACCCAATACCCAAACTCATACTCATTCACATTCACATTTACACTCACAGCATGCTATTCATAAGCACATCATCATCGTTAGGGGCAGAATTCGGCGAGTCTCTTTGTTCCGCAAGGAATCCGAGCGCCGAGCGCCGAGCACATGAGCAACTGCCCCGAAGTCAAGTGAAATTTGTTTACGTACGTATACATGCAGACGCATACAATATAAGAAAAAGAAGTAACTGAACTTTAATAAATACAAATATTACGGAACAACCCCTTGAATCATTATTCAAACGCCATTCGGTGAGCGGAACTTTGCTTTAGGATCTCCAACGGGTTGTACCTAATCATTAACAGTAAAAAGGGTACAGGTACAGAATGCCACCAAAGGTAGGTATTAGAATGAAACATACATCGCCAGGACCCAGTTTGGGTTAGGAAGCTGAAATATCAGGGAAGGGTGCCAAATAAGAGGTAAGGCAGTAAAAAACAGACTTAAAAAAAAAAGATTTATATAGTTTTTCCCATAGCCTGCACTTATTTCTCGCTGTTTATTTTCCTTGTCCGCATACGCTGTTTGTTTCTTTACCAAACCGAATCTCTCTCGCAGGGAAATCACTCAAAACATGTTTTGGCTGAGGTCTCGGAAACGAAATGGAACTGGGAGCTGGGAAAGAGAGAGATGTATACTGAAACTTGCTCAAAACTGTATCTACTTGTATTTTGATATACATAATTGTAAACCGCTCGAAGAACTCCAATCTGTTACACAACGCCTGGTCATTGTTTACATTCAGTTTGCCTCAGTCCAGATATGAATGTGAGTCCCTTGCATTTCCTCAGTACATGTACATATACATAATCGATCATAATAACGAACGAGAACATGACCTGTGTGGAGAGTGTCCCGACTTTCTGATACCCGGAATTCGAGGTTCTCGACAGGAAAGAATTATCCATATAACATAAGTTTGTATCTGGGTCTACCTAGATCTCAATAAATACTTCCCCGGGGCTCATCATGCCTTATCAAATGCATCTGCAAGAGTTCAATATACTCAAACATACCCAACGTACCGGGTGTGTAGCTGATAAGAATGCATTCAATGTTTATTAATAAAGCCAACACGATTTAAGGGGTTCGGAATCGAATCTCATTATGCAGTGACAGAAAAATGATGATCGAACTGAATGACTTTAAGATTGTAATAATATTGGGATTGGGGAATTTACGATAGATAAATGCAGTACTATTTCAGCGCCTCCAGCGGTAGCACTTGGACTTTTCATCACCACCGTGTATATACCATTTTCGATGGTACAAGAAAGCACCATGTCTCAATGGCGCTCCTCTCTCCGCCGCTCTCATTGCGCTCTCTCCACTGGAATTGAGCAGTTTCCGAGCCTCTCGGGTCCGGCGAGCTGCGGCACTTCGCCCACTCAGTTTAGCTACAGCTCTGAATGCGAGCGTGCCGATCGCGAGCAGCAAGCCACCAGTCTTCCAGTGGAGTCAGCAGTTTCTTAAGGCATTTCCTCCTCGCCTTGTAGTCAGTGAACCCAGCCTGAGCTTGAAACCCAGACCCACATCGCGTATGCCCGGACATTCCCTCTCTGAGATTTGAGTGAGTTTCACGGTGTCGGTTGCTGTCAGTGCGCGCGCAGCATAAATTCGAGACAGACACCCCTTCCTGTTGAGGAGAACTGCGTCGAGTGGAAGAGCGATAGCCATATAAGAGTTCCTTCCTGAGCCACTGATTCCAGAGGGTAGGGTGGCAAGTGTACATTTTAAATTTTAGATAAAGATGCATGGCAAAACGAAAAACAATATTAAACAATTGACAAAACAATCTGGTTTATGCTTTATCAAACCAAACTATCCGATGTCTGCGTAATTATCGGATCCAACATATGGTACACATGTCCGCCAGATGTCTTGAAATAATGAACCTGATGATTTCAGTATTCTTCCCAGAATGATATTTACATAGGCGATGATGTTAACATTTTATCCTAATATAGTTTAGTAACATATTAACATGGGAAGTAATATTTTGATCAAATCAAGAGCGTTAAAATAGGTAGTTTTCATACTTTAAAATCCTTAGTTTTTTTTTTGACTACTTTCTACTCTTCGTTCTTGTGGCTTCCGATGATCTCTAGGTATTTTTTTACTTCTTGTACTGTCTTTAGGTTTATCCAATCCCCTTTTTTAAATATAACTTAATATTTTAATATAATATTTAGCGTTTCTTTGGTAACAGAACCCCGAACGGAGCCATGAATCTCTTTCTTATATTGACGGCGGTTTCGCAATTGATGCTTGTGGTACTGGCACACGTTCCATCATCCATTGACAGCGAAGATGGGGCTGGTGGGATCCACCTGGTAATGCAGACGGAAGAGGGTGGCGTCGTACATCTGCGTCCGGTCCGTGGGGCCGTGGAGGAGGAGACAGCCGCCACACCCGTCGCCAACGGGAACGAGGACACCCACCGAATCAGAAACAACCGCAAGGGAAACAAGTCCCAGGATCACAAGGCAGGCAACAAGAAGCCTTTAGCTGTGGAAAATGCCAGTACACCGCCTCCGCACTCGCATCCCAAGCACAAGCAGGGACACAAGAACGCGGACAAGCCTCCTCGACAGGGAAACAAGCAGCAGCAGCAGCAGCACGGCCATCAGCACCAGCTTCACCACGGAGCAGGCAAGAGAGCGGGACCCAAGCCGCGAACGCAGAATAATGGTGCGAAAGTACACTGGTCCAATCAAAGTGGTTCTATTACTATTTCCGTATCATTTATTGCAGCGTCCACTTGCCGCTACGCCAAGAGCGCCTGGTCAAACTGCGACGTGAAGACCAACATTCGCACGCGAGTCCTGTCCCTGAAGAAGGGGGAGCAGAACTGCCTGCCCACGCGGACCATCCAGAAGAAGTGCAAGAAAGGTGGGTGTTGGCCATGCGGTGGAGTTGCATAATCCTCGAAAGGCACCCCGCAGATGACTTGCCGTCTAATTAGGTCCAACGGCTCCGGCTCCAGCACCAGCTTCAGCTTTAGCTCCACTTAATCATTCTCGTTGACCTATATACGCGGCAGTGTCTGTAAAATCGAAGTGCGCCTTTTGCCGCAGCGTGTGTCCTCCAATTAGTGGCAGACTCTTTTATGGGTTGCTCCTGCCCCGCCTCTGTTCGGTTTCCCCCCTCTTTATCCGCATTTCCTGAGCTGCACAACAGAGAATAGAATGAATTATAATGATACCCGGGGAAGCGTTAATAATGAGTGCATAAAGTGCACAACTTAATGTTCATTTTTCACTCTTACTTTCGGACAGGCTGCCGCTATGAGAAGGGCGCTTGGTCGCCGTGCAACGACGGACAGATGACCAGGGAGGACAAGCTCCAGCCGGAGGCAGTCGGCGGCAGTGACCAGAACTGCGATCCCGTGCGCACCGTCAACAAGAAGTGCAAGGCAAATGGCAACGCTGGAGCCGGAAAACAGCAGGGTCCGAACCGTTCCACGAAGGACAGGAAGCAGAAGGAGAAGGGTGAGGCTGGTATTCACCTGATTTCCTGAATATTTCTTCAAATTGTTTCTTTCTTACAGCTGCTCGGCGCATTTCGTCTCACGACTAAAATTAAACATTGTAATTAAGCATTTTATGCACTGAAAGCAGATGCATTGCATTTTAGATGTTAGAGTCTACATTTTTGTAAAAACAATCCAAACATGGTTTCATTCAAAGCTTTTTAAAAAGGGTACTTTTATTTGTTTAACCAGAGTCCAATAGAGGTTGTGTCTAACGATACAAAGATACGAGATAGGCAGGGTAACTCCTTAAGTTTTGGATTCTGCGACATTAGCGTGTCAAGAGGAAGGTTTCAGTCAAACTGGGAGACTAGTTTTCCGACGAGCAGTAAACATTTATTCTAAATGGGATTGGAAATGTCTCTTTAACGCGCATCAAGACTAATCAGTGTTCAGACTAATGGTGCTCCGGCTTGCTGAACGATGAGCCGCTGTTGCCACCGCCAAAGTTCGAGCTGGTTGACGCGCTTGAAAAGGGTCCTCCTCTGTTATTTGAATTCGAGGTGAAGCTCCTTCCTGCGGTGTGTGAACTATTCCCGAATCCCGAGTTATTGAAGCCCCCAGACCTGCCTCCGAATCGGTCGGCATTGTTATTGTTGAAACTGTTGAAGCCGCTCGATCTGCCGCCGCTGTTGTTGTATCTTCCCGAGGAACCGCCGCCGCCGCCTCCACTATTCCGCATGGAACCCCGGCCTCCCCGATGGCGGTCACGACCTCCCGAGTCGCGGGCCAAGCTCTCCAACTCCGGATTAACATTCTGATTGGCTTCACGGAGTATTTCGATGAGGGCACGGGCGCACTTGGCGTTCTTGCGCGTAAAGAACGCGTACGAAGTGCCCGTTGAATGCTTTCGTCCAGTTCGTCCGATCCGGTGCACGTAGTCCTCCGAGGACTGCGGAAAATCAAAGTTAATCACGTACTTGATGCCGTCAACATCGAGGCCGCGGGCAGCCACATCGGTGGCCACTAGAATATTAGCTCGTCCGCTGCGGAAGTCATTCAGGACGCTGTCGCGGTCAACCTGCGACTTGTCGCCATGGATGGAGCCGACGCCAACGCCAAAGGCATTGATGAAGCGGGCCAGTTCGTCGACCTTCTTCTTCGTGGCCACGAAGATGATTATCTTTCCGGGCGCGCTCGGCTGGTCATAGATGTGCGAGAGCAGCTCCTTCAGCTTGGACCCCTTCTCGTGCTCCGCACACACCTCCACGTACTGGCGTATGTTGTGGTTGGCCGACAGCTCCAGTGATCCGATGTTAATCTGCTCGAAAGTGTTCGTTATTCGACTTGCTCGGCAGGGAGGCTGCCTCGCTTACCTGTATGTAGCTGCCGAGAAAGTCCTCGGCCAACTGGCGCACCTCCTTCGGCCAGGTGGCGCTCCACATGAGTATCTGCCGGTCCGGTCGTATCTGGCCCAGTATCTTGCGGATCTGCTGCTCGAATCCCATGTCCAGCATGCGGTCGGCCTCGTCCAGGACCAGGTAGGTGCAGCGCCGCAGATTGGTGGCTCCGGCCTGCAGGAAATCGAGCAAGCGGCCCGGCGTGGCAATGACAATCTCGACCCCGCGCTCCAGGTCATTGGCCTGCCGGGAGCGTGGCGCTCCGCCAAAGACACATGTGTTGCGCACATAGGCAGTCGACCCGAAATCGTTGGCCACCGCCTGGATCTGCTGGGCGAGCTCCCGCGTCGGGGCGAGCACCAGGGCGATGGGGCCGTCGCCGCGTTGCAGGCGCTGCTGTCCATTGATGTGCAGAATGGCGGGCAGGATGAAGGCCAGCGTCTTCCCGGAGCCAGTCTTGGCTATCCCCACCAGGTTGTGGCCCGACATGGCGATGGGCCAGGCCTGGGCCTGGATGGGCGTGGGCTCCGAGTACCGCTGGCGCCGTATCTCGCTCATGCAGTAGTCGGGGAAGCACACTTCGTCAAAGTGCTGTATGGGATTGGGCGCCTCTCCGCGGACCGTAATCTCATGCTGGGCCCGGTAGCGCTCCACCTCCTGTGCCGGACGATTTCCAGTCGTCGGGTGCTCCCGATAGAACTGCTTCTCGAAGGGAGCCAGCTGCACATTGCTCCAGTTAACGCCTCGCAAATCTATTCGAAAAGTATCGCGCATTATGGATATGCAGACTGTAGATCTCGCACCGGGACATACCAGAAAACTCGCCATTGGATGTAGATGCTGATGCCCCGCCGCGATTAAAGCCACCGCTCCTTCGCCGGGGACTGCTACGTCTGCTGTGTCTATCCACGCGACCGGATTGCACTGAATGCGTTGGGGAAATACGAAAATGAATGAGTTCTCCTGACAGATAACGCCGGCCTACGCACCTCCGCCTCCACCTCCGCCACCGCCACCGAATCCCCGATTGAAGCTACGTGGTGGCGACATTGTTGGTGTCTCCACTAGACGCCTGCCGGTAAAAATAGCTTTTTCCTCGCAAAGAATGGGTGGTAAGCTGGATGCCTGCTCCGCCGGTGTATTCAGATAGCCAATGAGTCCTCTGCTCGCATCTCAGTCACCTGGCCAGTCCGTGCAGTCTCCCAATCTCACAAAGCAGCTAATTGTTTGCAGCTTAATGCAATTTGCTTTTTATAAACACGGGAAAACTGCACCTGCACTGTCGTTGGTCGATATGAGGCTTTGTGGCATCCACATCGAGGCGATACATCGGGTCGTATGCGATATGCCGCCGTGCTCAGGATTGCGCAACATGGCGGACCCGCAATATTTGCAAACTTTTCAAATGCTTCAAGCAACATGGGAGCCATGAGGCAGGCATTGAGTTTGACTTTTGTCAGAGTTTGTCCCAGTCGAAAGGTAACCGCTCAATTGCCTGTCTGCTGCGACAAAATTATATCAAAATACTTCACACACTGAACACACAAATTGTATCGCTCTCGGCTGACACAAGAATGTCAAATTTAATAGTGGCTAGTTCTGGAAACTGAAACCCCATAGAAACCGCATTGCATGACTTAAAAGATGACTTTCAAGAGGATCGCGCGGCTGCTGTGCACGTGCCCGCGGCTTGGCCGCCAGCTCATCGCCAGGCGGGCGCTCGCCTTCGGCTTGTGGCGCCCCACGATCGATGCAGTCCAGGCGATGCCGGCAGATAGTACAGATTCCGGGAGGACGCGAGAGGCAGCATGCAGTGCCTGCTTTTTGAGATTCCTAACGCACTCCTGCGGCTCGTCCTTGGCCTACTTGGCGCACCGACACTACTCGACGGACCAGAAGGCCTCCACGCAGATACTGTCGAAGCTCTTTCCCCAGACCAGCGCGGAGTTCAGCGAGGAGGAGAGCTCCGAGCAGCGCCAGCGGGAGGAGGAGGAGCTGAGGGAAATGGAGCGTGCCTGGAAGCGGATGCAGCGCGGCTTCGGGCTCTTCAGCGTCGGAGGCATACTCTTCTCACTCTGGGCCATATACTACTTTGGCCAGCCGGCCCTCGACGAGCAGGGGAACGAGGTGTATGACGAGTTCAGTAGCTTGCCACAGTTGCAGCAATATATGGCGCGAAGCTGGAAGTCGGCGAACCAGTTTCAGCGATTCATTCAGGAGCCATCGAGCAAGAAGCTGCTGCCGGACCCCCTACAGCCCCCCTACGTCCAGCCGGACTATACTCTGGTGCTGGAGATCAAGGACGTTCTGGTGCACCCGGACTGGACGTACCAGACGGGCTGGCGCTTCAAAAAGCGTCCCGGCGTTGACCTCTTCCTGGAGGAGTGTGCCAAGCATTTCGAAATCGTTGTTTACACCGCCGAGCAAGGGGCCACGGTGTTCCCCATACTCGAGGTCCTGGATCCCAAGGGCTATATTATGTATCGCCTGGTTCGCGACTCGACGCACTTCGTTGACGGGCATCACGTGAAGAATCTGGACAACCTCAACCGAGACCTCAAGCGAGTGGTGGTCGTGGACTGGGATAGAAACGCCACCAAGCTGCATCCCTCAAATTGCTTCGCCATTCCGCGCTGGGCAGGAAACGACGACGACACGACCCTGTTTGATCTCGTTGCTTTCCTCCGTGTCCTGGGCAGCAACGGGGTCGATGACGTCCGCGAGGTGCTGCAGTACTACAGCCAGTTCAGGGATCCCATCTCACAGTTTCGGGAGAACCAGCGGAAGCTCGAGGAGCAAATGCAGGCCGACGAGCTGGAGAAGAGCTGCCGGGCAAGGCCGGTTGTCAAGAATTGGTCCCGTGGCTTCAAACGGAATTAAAGCGTCGAGCTCTTTTTGTGTCCCCTTTGATAAAGTGCAGTTCCAATACAAAGTAATTTAAGCAAAAAATGATTTAGTTCTTATTACTTCTTATAATTAGTTCTTATAATCCAACGCCATTATCGTTGGATCAGTTATCAAATTGAATCATGATCATGATCATGATGAGCTCATCTCACGCACCAATGTGTGGGTTGAAAATAACTTTGAAAATAACTTTGCAGATATTCTATTCCCTGCATCAGGGATCAACTTAGACCTTGTCTGCTTTGTCAAAGGAAATCCCATAATACCTTTATATTTGCATAATCATTACAATAGTACAAAAAATTTAACATCAATTGTTTCATTTCAAACCCTTTCTATGAGCCGAACTAAAGATTGGGATACAGTATGTTTATCGCAGAGAAGGGCGCTTCCCCTTAACAGTATGTTAATTGCAGAGGAAGGCCTACCTTAAGTAGACAGTATGAGAATCGCAGAGAGGGGCGCTTCACCTTAACACTATGTTACTCACAGAGGAAGGCCTACCTCTCATACACAGTATAAGAATCGCAGAGAAGGGCGTTTCACCTTAACACTATGTTAATCGCAGGGGAAGGGCTACTTTAAGTACACAGTATGTGAATCGCAGAGAAGTGCGCTTTAAATTAACACTATGTTAACCACATATGAAGGCCTATCTTAAGTACACAGTATGAGAATCGCAGAGAAGGGCGCTTCACCTTAACACTATGTTAATCACAGAGGAAGGCCTACCTTAAGTTCGGCTTTCTATAACTAAAGATTGGCTAAATTGAGAGTTTCGGTGAAGAGTGTGAAACAAGCTCAATTATCATGGCGCTGGCAAGCTGAACATTTCGCACATGTTTGCTGCGTTGCCTGTGGATTGATGTATCGTGGTCCTGGCACACGCCCCCCGTGTTCCAGACTCGGAATCGGTTTGGTTTGGTTTGGTGTATCCTCTTCGTGTTCAAGTGTCGGTGTCTCTATCTGCTGTTGACAGTGACAGATTTGAGTTACATGCAAAGCCCCCAGCCCCGGCGGCGTCCGTCTTTCCATTAATTCTCTGCCGCTTCTGTTCGGCAAGCAGTTTTGTAATATTTCTGGGCTGACATTTGGCACGTAAGACCAGCTCGGCTCTCTCTAATCGTTACACAAACATAACAAATAGG